>CATIWO010234582.1:0-17842 GCA_949673435.1 Macaranga tanarius | reverse complement strand
TCCTAGTCTTTTAAATCTGAATTTTATTTGTGTTTTTAATTTCATTTAGTTTAGTTTTATTTACTTAAAATTACAAACTCTATTTCGTTGTCTAAACAAACAAACACTGTGAGTAAGACAATAGTCATCACCAAAATCTCTGTGGGACGATATCTTTATTTACTACTTGATACGATTCTGTATGCTTGCAGATTATTAGCACATCTATAAACATTAGTTAAGTTGGTATCTACCCTTCTTGCGAGAGTTGGGTGAGTGATTAGTTGACAGGATTTTCTTTTTTACTATTTTTTCGGATTAAGAAGTGGGTAGTGAGGATCAATCAATATTAGGGTAGTGTTATGCCTTGTAAAAACACCTTAATTATAAAATTTTATGTGTGAGCCTTGAAAACACTTGGCAAGGTTTAAGTGTGAGCCTTAAAAACACTTGGAAATAGGTTTAAGTGTGAACCTAAAAAACACTTGGTGAAAGGGTTTGAGTGAGCCTAGAAAACTCATCATTGTAAGGTTGGTATTGAGCCATAAAAACACCTTTTTGTAACAATATTATTAAAGAGATTTGTGTGGGTTGAAAATCCTGACTTGGGGATAAGTAGGTAGAGGATGTTGGAATGGTTATAATTTGAACCTATATAAATTATTGTGTTTTGCATTCTTTTCTCATTTTTATTCTTGTTCATATAATTGTTCTTATTCTTGATGGTGCTTCTTAGATTCTTTGCTTAATCACCTTTATCTTTCCTTATAATTTTTAATTTCAATTCAATTTTTTCATTAGCCCTATTTACCTCCCTCTAGGGCTTTATAGGAATGATCCTTTCAATCCACCATTTTTAGCATTAGAAGCATATTTTATATCCTTCATGCAATGATCACATTCAATAAAAGATTGTTTCTTTATGTTCAAGATACTAAACTTACTTAAAAAATTAGTTTTAAAAAGGAAAAATAATAAAAGGTTTTGAAAAAAGTTTATTTTGTAAAGGAAATGCAACTTTCAATGATAAAGAATTATTCATGTAAATTGCACATTGTTACTAAAGTTACAACGTGAGCCTGATTTTGATGAATAATAAAAAGTGATAAAAATAATACTGTTACTAATGGTTTTATATGTTAGTAAGCTACAAGGTGAAAATTTGTGTGTGAACGCAAATTTCAATTGTGAATGCAACTCTCAAAGTGCAAAAGCCCATGGAGCCTAAACCTTGAGGATTCGTGTTCATCAAGACACATTTTGAAGGGCATTTTAGTAATTAAAGATTTTAGATATTCTTCTTAAAAGCACTAGAGAGAATATGCACCATCCATTGATTATGATTAAATGGCTTTTAAGCTCTGGATTTTTTCCTTTTTTAGCTATAAAGATAAAAATATATCTTTTATGGTAAAGCTAATTTTGTACTGCAACAGAACCCATAGCTTTGGTGACACCTTTCCTCTTGTCTCTTGTCCTTTCTTGGGACAAACAAATATGTCTACATACTTTTGTATTGCACATACTCTTACACAGCCATGCACAACAAAATGGCAGTAGAGCACAATTTGTTTTTTGTTCATATATCAAAAACCTTCATTTTTCAAATAACAAAATGAAAAGAATTTTCTAATTAGTTCAAACGGTATCTTTCTAGAAGCTCAGCCTTTAGTATAAATAGATTAACCTATTTTCACTGAAGGGCAGAGAGCATTTTATTGGAAAAATTGTTGCATTGCACTTCATCCATTGTTTATTTGCTCTCTCAAGTGCTTATAGGTTTTATATGTATTTCTTGAGTAATATTTGAGAGAAAAACACTAAAAATGTTTTGTATTAAAGTGATGAAGGTCTTCAAGCACCTATTGATAAGCTTGTAGTGATAGTTTCCTAGTTAAGCTGTAAAACCAGTGGTGAGGAAGCAGTTTTCTGGATCTGCTCGAAAACCAGAGGGTAGCGATTTCTGGAGCTGTTTGAAAACTAGTTTCTAGGGTTTGTTTTAGTAACAGAGTAGTTGTGGATAGGGCTATACTCCAAAGGCTTGTCTCTTACCCACTTAAAAGAGACCGAGATTGAGAGAAAATCTTAAGGAGTTCCTCAAGGAGTGGATGTAGGTAGGTAGCCGAACCACTATAAAATTATTGTGCCTAATTTCTTTTCTCTTTGCTCTTTATCTTTGTTAATCCTATGTGTGATAGTATCCTCACTTTGCCTTCATGCGTGCTTAGAAGTATTTCATGTTTTGATTTCCATTCTTGATCCATTTTCAACTGAGTTCCTATTTGAAATTTAGCTCTGATCCTTGTAATATTTTCTTACATGATTTTGTTATGTCTCTTTATTCAAAAATCCAAAAATATTATTTTTATTCAGTCAGTTGAGTTTGTTTCTTATTTGAAAAATCAACTCTGATAGTCTGTGTTTCATATTTAGCCTTTCTTTTCTATTTTTGATTTAACAGCTCTGATAAAATAGTTTTTCAAAGCTTCTGCTGACTCAGTTTTTGATAAAATTAGTTTTCCATCTCTTTTACGAAAAGAACTCAATCAACCCCCCCTCTTGAGTAGCCTATCGGACCTAACATGCATTAATATAACCATAGTAACAATACATAATATAGATATAGATATAGTATATGACATATATTTGGCATGGAATTGAAATGGAGTTAGTGATTAGCAACATGAATAAACAAGATAGTAAATTGCATAAAAATGCAAAAGAAAAGAGCACATGATGTTAGATGTTAGCATAAGTACACAATAATAATATAAATGTTAGTAAATGTTAGTAATAAATAATGAAATTAAAACAAAATGTTAGAATAAGTTAGCAAAAGTTAGTAAGAGTTAGTAAGTATTAGCTTGAGAGATTGAGATCTTGAATAAGATATGTAATATGAAAAGGAAGCAAAATACATGTAAGATGGAAATGATGCATGATGCAATTCAGGATACATTTAAAGTGATGCAAAAAATCGGGATACATGTAAGTATATGAGTAATGCAAGCCGCATGGAATTAACTCTAATTCATCTAAAAATAATTTAAGCACATGGTAGTGATATGCATCATACATATGATATGCAATCAAGTAAGTGAATATGCAATTTATGATTCAAGAATGCAAGCAAAAAGAATAATTAAGACATAAACATTAGGCTAGTAATAATTATGCACACATAACACAATCAAGGTTAAAACTTTAATATAAACTTTGAAATCAATAAGTTTAAGCTACTAATTTATTAAAAACCAAAAACCAAACTTTAAATGCATCAATAAACAAATGAAAAGTAAGATTTAAAAGCAAAAATGGACGTTTGAGAATAAAAACCAAAGCCTTGCTTGAAAGTTTAATCATCCTAGGTTGTACAAGTCACTATTTGTTAAAACCCTCAGTGATCCTTAAGGTTTTAGTAACTCTAGAAGCCATCTTTAGAGTTCTTTTGAATAAAAAAATCAAAAAGAGGGGAAAAAGCTCTAGACAGCCGGTTTTAAGGGATGAATAGCCAGCCTAGGCTAAAGAAATGGTCGACCAATTGTGATGAATGGCTGGCCAACATAATGAATAGTCGGTCGACTGTTCATCAATGTGCCCTATTTTTACATTCTTGATTGAATGTTTTTAAAAAATCCTACCTCCACGCATAAGTCCATAGACCCCAGTAGATAAATAAGGTATTTTTGAAAGGGATTAGCCTCAGAAATGGCTTAGAAACTCACTAAAAGTAAGGGATTGATATTGAAATTGAGAACACAGTTAAAAGATTAGGTTTGATTTGGTTTGATTTTGGTTTTGATTTGTGTGTTTTGGGCGATTTTGGTTCCAGAATAGGTAATATGATGATGAAAAAGAGGGTTTTTAATAGTGGATTGAGAGTGAAAAGGTGTAGAGAGTGAGTAGAAAGAAGATTGAAGTATAGAGAAAATGGTTTATTTTTGGTATATGAAATGATTTTTGATCTCTACACTAATTGCACACACTTCCAAAATGCCCTTCTTTTAATGCCTAAGGCCAACTTTTTTATAAATAAATTAAGATTGTAGCATTTAGGTAAATAAAAGGTAATATAATATACTAAATAATTCCTAAACTTGACATTTGACATAGAATATTTTAGAATGGAATATTCCTTACTTGGTAATTAATCTTGGGAATTTAGCCATATTGGATTGAACAAAAATAATGACATGGCAAGGTATGGGACCCACGTTGACCGTGGGAGGTCAAAATTTTGACTTGTGCCAAACAGTACCCACTGATGCACTATAATTTTAAAAGACAGTTTCAAACTGTAATTTGGTCTTAGGAACTCCGGTTTAACCTTGAAAAAAATCATTTGACCAAAGTTTGACTTTTTATCCTAAAACTTCTTAAGGTTAAACTAAGGCATGATCACATTAGCCAGAGTAAAAAACACAATAGAGAAGTCACGAAGAGCCCTTATATAGAATTTGATTTTATTGACTTATGAATACTTTAAAGAAAAAAGGATTTCTCATACATCTACTAACTAAAATCCCTTTTCCACAACCATTAAGGTTTAGTATTGGGTTTGTTTAGGCCTAGTTAAGGTTGTTTTGGTTTGAAAAAGGGGTAAAACAAGCACTGTTTGCTTATCGGGTCAGGGTTTAGGGTTCTAAAAGGTCTTAAAATAGTTTGAATGATAATTTCTCACATCAATCTCTTACAATGGCAAAATATTTTTATGTTTTCATCATCAGCCTTCAAAGTTTTTAAAACGATCCTCAACAAATAGATAAATATAATAAATTAGAGTATTTATATTTTAGCCATAATAGGTTATTAATTATAAAATTTAACATTCAAATTAATTCTTATTAATAAAAATTTTAAATTTCATATTTTAATGAATAAAAATTTAAAATTATGATATATATTAAAAAGTTGTATTAATTATAAAATTATTTAATATATAATATATGTTAAATTTTTAATTAGATAAAATAATAATAAAAAACATGTATTCAACTTTTAGTAATTTAGTTAAACTTAGTTGGTTAAAAATTGAAATTGTAAAAATTTAATTGGACATAATTTTAAAATGCAGGGATTCATTTATATTTTTCAATTGAGAATTTTAAACATAAGGCTCAATTAATATAAAAACAAAAGTATAAAAACTTAATGAAAAAAAAATTAGAAAAAGGAGCACAAAATAAATTGATCTCAATAATGTTTTTTCATTTTCCACTCACATTTTGTAACACCTCTGGCCATCATTACCTCCACTGGAATACTCAATTAATGGTGGCAATGATAGAAGAGATATTACCTAAGACAATCTGAAAGAATATCTTAACAACAAATATATTATTGAATGACATTTCTGTAATTTCATAACACTAAACTTGAATATTTATTTAAACAGAAAACTCGATATCTCCATACATCTAATTTGATGGCAAGAAGGCATACTTAAAAATGAATATAACATAATATATGTATATATATATTCATAAACATCTATCCATTGGTGACCTCTCACTAAAAGTTTTGTCCACAAATATATACAAATGAGACTACCAGATGCCATAAAATAAATTTCAAAAATACATATATCTATTAGCCTTGACATCTCTCTCTCTTTAGGTCAGTTTTTGAACCAACCAGTAGAAGGTGCATGCAGAAGGAGATCACAACCACCCAGCCAAGACAATCATAGATCACCCAATCTAGCTTTAAAAAGTACTCAATAAGGCTCTAAGGGTGTAGTTTGGCAATAACGCAAAAAGACCAAAAAGATGATATATGCTCTATACATCACATCCAGGTCAGTGTGACCTGGACATATGTAGTGGTCTTATAAAACACACGAAAGGTGGTATAGATACTATCTAGGTGCTCCTCTCTAATAGTGGACATACGAACAAATGCACCTATGGGCTCTACAGTAACTCTAAAAGTCAGCTCTGCATCTACATCATGACACACCGTGTACTTAACCAAAGACTCTGTCTCCATAACCACATATGTCATAGTGGTCCATTAAACTGCCATATCTCCAAATATAACTACACTGCTCTAATTTCCTAAACTAAAAACAGTTTTATGAATAAAAAGGTGTGAGTAATTTTGTAGAAAAATTAACCAGTGAGTGGTAAAGAAATAATAATAATATTTGCAACATTAAGGATCCCCCAAACGATGATCTAATAAATGAAATAATAATAATTAATGGAAATAGCAATGAATTTGAATATTCAAATTATTAACGAGTTCATAAATGCAGTTATTTTCATTAAAAATTCTTATTATTGTCAACATAATAATACTTTTGGAGTTTAATATTGAAATTATTCTCGTACCAATGTTCGTTGTACGTTAACAAAATTTCTCGTTCTAGCTTCCTTATTTTCTATAAATTATTCGTCAAGTTCTTTGTATTGTATATTATAGTTTACTGAGCTTACAAGCTCGTTTCATGTTCGTAAATATTTATTTTATAATATATAATCTCACCATATCATAATATCACTCTTACACAACACTGTGATAAAACTTTAATTCAATATCATAGTCCACACTAGCTATATCTCAACATATCAATTTTCAATAATTTCATATGCATACTTGTCAACCACATAGATTCACCCCAAAGGCATCTCTGAATCCATGTGTTGTCTTAAAGACAATTATCATTTGGTTGGCTAACTCACTCTCAACAGTACTCAAACATATATATATATATATATATATATATATATATATATATATATATATATATGCATATATGTATAAGATGCATACGTTTTTATATCCATATGGCATTATCAGTTTACAACTACTCAATTTCATTATCGTTTGGAATATATTATTCACTTTGGTTTACTTTCATATGTTTAATTCAATATTTACTCAGTTTGGCATAACTTAAACTATGATTTTAGTCTTTATGTCTGAGACTTAAGAATTTATCCATGAAACACTATATATTTGTAATTCAATTCTATATCATGTCAATAATTAGGTTCTATTTAACCATTTTGATTAAATCATATTAACTCTATTGTTTGCATGTGTTTATACATGTTTTGGTTTGAGTTTAAGTTCCAAAATTTACATTTAACTTCATTTAATTATAGAATTTGGCTATAGAGGCACCGCCTTAGTACAAAGGCACCTCCTCAGTGCTAAGTCATTGCCTTAGTACTGAGACACCTTCTCTGCAGATTAAAGTGTCGACTCTTTACCACAGGGGCACTGCCAGATCATTCAAGTTCCGCCTGAATGCATCACAGACACATTCTGCACTCAAATATTGACAGCTTGAATGCATTACAGACACATTTTGCACTCAAATATTGATAGAAAAAAGCTAAAAATTCAAGTTTTTACCACCTATGGCATAACACATATTTCAGTTATTCTAGCTCATGTATAACTTGATAATATACATAATTAAATTTAAATTCGTACAACATTACCACATTCAAATCTTCACAATTTGCCTTGAAATAAAAAAAACAACTAAAGGAAAGTCCACTCACAAGATTTAGTACTTGATTTCTATTAATTCTGAAAATTTAAAAACCCTAGCTATAATGTTATGCGTTTCTCCTTCTTCTTCTTCAAAATAACTTTTTTTCTTTCCTCTTCTTCTTCTTCTTATGTGTTAAAAACGCATAAGCTCTTTTTTTATACATCCTTTAAGTTTTAACACATTTCTCATAAGTTTTCATCTAATATTCTTCTTTCAATTTAGTCCTTCGTTACTTTCAATTACATCCAAATTTCCTAAACTTGATTTTATTCTCATTAATTCTTTTGAATCCAATTCACCCAAAAATAGTACTCAAGTATATTTAATTAAATCTTAAATTTTGCTGAATGTTATTAACCCAGTCCTAAGGATACGAATGTTACAATTCTTCCCCTCTAAAAAGAAATTTCGTCCTCAAAATTTGCACAATACTTTTTATTCAAGTTACAAAAGATCTAGATTTTACTGTCTAATATCCTCTTCTCTCTCCAAAGTAGCTTCCTCTTGGGAATGATTTTTCTATAGTAATTTGACTAATGGAATAACTTTATTTCTTAACATTTTTTGATCCTTAGCTAAAATAGCCACTGGAACTTCTTCATAACTCAATTTTTCTTTTAATTCCAATAGTTGTTCTTGCAAAACATGCATAGGATCACTTCGATATCTTCTCAATATTGACACATGAAATACATCATATACTCCTACTAATTTAGGCAGTAATGCAAATTGATAGGCTACTGGTCCAATACACTTAACCACTTTGATATCTTGGGTTTAATTTCCCTCGCTTGCCAAACCTTATTACGTCTTTCCGTGGAGAATCTTTAAAAATGCTTTATCACCCATATTAGACTTAATATCAACTTGCTTAAAATTAGTGTATCTTCACTATCTATCCTGAGCGACTTTTAGATTTGCCCTAACTATTCGAATATTATCTGTAGTTAACTGAACCAATTGAGGTCCCAATAATTTTCTTTCTCCTTCCCAACAAATTGGCATTCGACACTTCCTACCATATAGAGCCTCAAATGGTGCCATATCTAAACTACTTTGCTAACTATTATTATAGGCAAATTCCATTAAAGGTACTTGCTTATCCAAATTTCCAACAAAATCTAAGGCAGTGGCTCTCAATATATCCTCTAACACTTGTATTGTCCTCTCAGATTGTCCATCAGTTTGGGGGTGAAAAGTAGTACTAAACTTCAATCTAGAACCTAAAGCTTCTTATAGACTTGGGCAGAATCATGAGGTAAACCTCGGATCATGATCCGACACAATCGACATTGGCGTTCCATTCAACCTTATTACTTTCTTATTATACAACTCTGCTAATTTGTTTATATTATAACTAATCTTGATTGGTAAAAAATGTGTTGATTTAGTTAACCTATGCACAATCACCCACACTACATCATTTTCTTATTGAGTTCTCAGTAACCCAACCATAAAATCCATAGTTATATATTCCCATTTCCATTTTGGTATTGGCAAAGATTGCAACAACCCAACTGGATGTCTATGCTTAGCCTTAACTTACTGATAAGTTAAGCACTTAGAAATATAATCCACTATATATTTCTTCATTCCTTTCCACCAATAATGCTCTCTTAAAGTTTTATACATCTTTGTGCTACCTGGATGCATTGTATAGGCAGAACAATATGCTTCCTCTAAAATTTCTCTTCTTAATTCCCCCTCATTTGGCACATATATTCTTTTCCCCATCCTCAACACTCCCTAACTATCATAAGTCATGTCCTTATTTTTTCCATTCTTAATGTCCTCACATAACTTTTAATGTAGCCTATATACCTTCTAAAGTATCGATGCCAAACTCAACATTCCTTAATTCCACTAATAATGGCATTCTTATAGCATGAATATAGTGTAGATTTCTAGTCAATTTACATTGGCCTTACCTGGGTGATACTCAATTGTACAATTATAATCTTTTAACAATTCCACCTATCGCTTTTGTCTCAAATTCAGTTCTTCCTGACTTAGAATGTACTTCAGACTTTTATGGTCCATAAAGATTTGGCATGTTTCTCCATAGAGATAATGCCTGCACATCTTCAATGCAAAAACCACTGCTGCCAACTCTAAATTATGTGTGGGATAGCTCTGCTCGTGCGGTCTCAGTTGTCGTGATGCATAGGCAATTACTTTACCTTCTTACATCAACACACAAGCGAGTTCTTGTCTTGACGCATCACTATATACCATATATATATCTCCTTCAATAGGTAATGATAACATAAGCGCAGAAGTCAACTTGTTTTTCAAAATATCAAAATTTTGTTGCCACTCAAGAGTCCAAACAAACTTTACATTCTTTCTTAATAATTTTGTCAATGGTGACACAATAATTAAGAAATCTTGCATAAATCTTATGTGATAACCACCCAAACCTAAGAAACTCCGAACTTCAGTCACATTCTTAGGTGGTTCCCAATTTACTATAGTGGTAATTTTATTAGGATCAACATATACCTCTTCTGCGGATATCACGTATCCTAAAAATAAAACCTTATCTAACCAAAACTTATAATTGTTAAACTTCGCATATAAGTGCTTGCCTCTTAAAATTTCTAACATTATTCTCAAATGATCATCATATTTCTCTTTTGACTTAGAATACACTAAAATATCATCAATAAACACAATCACAAACCTATCTAAATATGGTTTGAAAACTCGATTCATTAAATCCATAAATGCTACTAGTACATTTGTAAGCGTAAATGGCATTAACAAAAATTCATAATGTCTATATCTCATTCTAAAAGCAGTGTTAGGGACATCCAACTCCTTAATTCTTAATTAATGATAACCAGACCTCAAATCTATCTTCGAAAACACTACTGCTCCTTGCAGCTAATCAAACAAATCTTCTATCATTGGCAAAGGATATTTATTCCTAACAGTAACATTATTCAATTGTCTATAATCGATGCATAACCGCAATGATCTATCCTTCTTCATAAATAATATAGGTGCACCCCTTGGAGAGAAACTAGGTCGGATAAATCCTTTCTCTAATAACTCTTGTAATTATACCTTTAACTTCTTTAACTTAGTCGGAGATATCCTATATGGTGATTGCGATATAGGTGTTGTTCCTGGAAGAAGTTCAATTTCAAATGGTAAACCTGGCAAATCTTCTTGAAATACATCCCCAAATTCATTCACTATAGGCAAACTTTCCAAAAATATTTCTTCCTTCTTTTTATCAATTACAAAAGCTAAATAAGCTTCACACCCTTTCTTAAGATATTTCATAGTTGTTATAGCCGAAATAATCTTAGTAGGCACCTTATTACCTTCTCCCACAAAATCAATTTTCCCACCATCTTCTTTCTCAAACACTACTCGCTTTATATAACAATTCACGTTGGCTCGGTATCGACTTAAACCATCCATACCTAGTATAATATTGAATTCACTAAGTGGTAATGGCATAAAATCCCACTTCATTTTATCTTTTCCTATCCTTACCAAGACATACTTAATAATAGTTTCACAAATCACACTCAACCCTATAGGCACACTAACAACCACAGGTTCATTCCTACTAAATAATTTAAGTTTATTATACATGACAAATGCAGATGAAAGCTAACTTATAAAAAATGTAAGTCGTACCCTTTATCACATTTGGTACATTCTCAGCACTACATAAATTCTCACTTGCTGCACATTCTCTACTACATTTGCTTGTCCAATAGACCTCTCTTGAGCTTGTGAAGCTCTACTTACTTCACACTCCACTACTGATTAGTATATAGGCCAGATAGAAGGTTGCTCATCCAGCCCAGCAGATCCATTATATATACGGCAGTACCATGCAGCTAAAAATGACATTTTTTAGTAATATTAGTAAGGTATAGGTTACGAAAAACTTAAAAACTAGGGTTCAAAAAAAAAGCTTACCTTATATAAAATATTAAATATAAGTTTTAATAAGTTTTAGAAAAAGGCACCCCTACTATACCCCTACAAGCTAGCATGCAACAGCTTTTCAGCCATTGTTACCGCAGTTAATCTTGCTAAATTGGAAGGCTTACCAGCTCTACCATTCCTAGGCGCACTCGATCCTTGCACAGATTGCTCCCTAGCATGTCCTTAGTACACTCACGAGCATAATGCCCCATCTCATTATACTTGAAATGATGAACTCCACTTCTTCCACAACTGCCCACATGATTTTTTCTACCAATATTACACCAAAGCATAGTAGCTCCTCCCCTTAGGACATTTCCAAAATTAACAGGCCTAGGTGAAACTATAGGTTATCTAATAGACATTTGACTACCTTGTAGCCTATTATTGCCTCCTATTCTCACGTTACTCCTAGTATAAGAAGAAAATCTTAGTTTCTTACCACTGCTACCCCTCCAAGATTGCCTTGATGTTCCTTTACAATAATGAGGTTTTGCACGATTTGCTGTTTCCAGCTCTTTATCTAACCTTTCTTGCTCCATCGCCTTCTCAATCCAACCTCTAAAGGTTATACCAGTATATAGATTTAACTTTCCTCATAGGGATATGTGTAAACAATCCCTAAAATTCTCACTTTTCACCTCTTCTATGGGATATATATCCTTTTCATATTAGTACAAATCTTTAAACTTGTTAGTATACTCTTTGATAGTCATCAAATCTTATACCAAGTTTACAAAAGATGCTCTCTTCTGCTTTTGAAAAGTTTCAGTTAAATATTCTCTACTAAACTCTTCTTTGAACACTTACCAAGTAAAAGCCTCTCTATATAGATTCCTCACCCGAGTCAACCAATCATTAGCTTTATCAGACATAAGGCCATATGTATTACTTACCTTCTCTTCATCATTTAGCTACAATATAGTAAAGGCCTTTTCTATAGTCTTGACCTACTTGTTAGGTTGACCAGGGTCTAAAGTACCATGAAAGTCATATGCTCCATATTTTTTAGCATGTTCGATAATGTCCCCCGATTTCTTATACCTTTCCCTTTCCAACATTACCCTTGCCATTGTACGTGCTAAATCAGTAGCATCTATATATACCACTGGTGGTGCTAGCTAATTTGGCACATTCATTGGCATCATCGGTTGCGGCTGCGGCGGTTAATAATTATTCCGTCCTCTCCTAGGCATATTCTAGAAAATTGAGATAGAAGCAGTCGGTACATAACTCTCTTATTGACTACCTGTTCGAGCATTACACATTTTATTCCTCTCGTTGCCAACTGATATGGGTCAAATGTAATGCCCTAGTCTCTAAGACTAAGTATAGAGCAAGTAAGGTGTCGAACACTAGAAAATTTTAGTAATTTTGTATTAACCGAGTAGATACTTAGATGCATAGGCAAATGTTATAAAAGAAGATATTAAATTGTTCTAACTAATCTGAAATTACTAACGAATTATAAATTACACATTTTATTTTTAAATATTCTAACAACAAATTCAAGTAATGTTCATTAGAACCAAAGTGGATTTCTTGTCTCCAAGTACTTTCTTATTTTTAAGTGAATTCAATTGTATTTCCACCAAAAATTTCAACTCTCGTTGTGAACATTTGATTAACAAGTCATATATGGTGATCAAACATACATAACACATTTAAGCACTCAATTAAAACTAAATCCTTCATGTATTATAAAGAAGATAAAGATGTTGTTCATAAGATTAATTTATCCTTTCAAATTCTAATAAATAAGGAATTAGCCAACATACATGTTAATCATCATCAAATAATAACAAGAAACTAATTAAAACATCAAGTAAACTAAATAAAGAAAAGAGAAAAAAAGAGATAGAAAATGTGTTGATGAAATCTCCAATGCTCTCCAAGTAGTTACTTGATATTGAATAGCCTCATTGACTATCTTCCTTGACTTCTTGAAAAATGTCTTCCTCTTGAATAAGTATGAATTTCTCAACAATACTTAGTCTTTCTTCTAACAATTAAAACTAAGAGTTACTAATTACTTCTAATCAAATACTAAATTTTTTTTCATACATAAAGAAGGCTAAGTTCATGTATTTATAGGCCCATAAACATTCCAATTTGTGCTCCTTCCAAATGGATGTGTTCATGAAAGATGCAAAGAAGGGGTATGGAAACCACTCGACACCACTATGCCGACTTAGGCTAGACTCGGCACAAGCAACCTTTGTCATAACTCGTGCCACTATGCTGACTTAGCATAACTCGGCATGGTTCCTCTTGGTGATGATTGGTGACGACTCAGCACTCCAGTGATGACTCGGCATAATCCCACTTTCTTCTTCCTTTACTTTTTATACACCATTCTTCACTTTAAAACATCCAAATGCACTTTCAAGTACGAATTAAACCTTAGAGAACCTTCAAAACACAAAAGCAAGATAAAAACAATAAAAATAACAATAGCAATGCAATAATCAAACAAATGCAAATAAAAACTTAAGAAAAGTAAACACAATTATTCTAAAGAACTATGCTATTTTGCATCCTAACAAATTCCCCCACATTTAGACCTTGCTTTCCCTCAAGCAAGAAATAAAGATCCAAGTACAAAAATAACAAAAAACTTTATCTTCTCCAAAATAGATGTACTTATCCCAACAAGTCATCTTAACCATAAAAGGATTTAAGAAAAAGATAGTTAACAAGTAAACTTTCAATGCTCAACAATGATAGAGAAAACAAGTTTTATAGTATAAGCAATAAGTTTAATAATTTATCTCAATTTATTAAGAACAAAATCAAGAATATAAAGTCAAAGTGCTAACCAAGCTATCTAGCCATAATGTTCATTCTTAAAACTTAGAATTTCTAAGAACAAAAATAGCCATGGGACAAGGATTAAGCACATGCACTAACTCATAATTCTCATGGAATTTTTAGACACTCTGTATTTCTTTTCTATTTTTAGCATAGTGGGTGCATTTTATGCTCCATTCTACTAATTTTCTTTTACTACTACTACTTGTGAGGTCACACATTATTTCCAAATGAATATAATTAAGGAGCATACTCACTTACACATAACTTACTCGAAATGCATCACATCAACAAGTATCGATTTTCTCTTTTGTGTTGTTTTTTTCATGTCATTATCCATTATTGAAAAGCTAGTTACTCATATTATGGCTATAGTTTCCCTAAGGCTACTTAAATCCTTAAAACCTAAACTTAAGTCCTTACCATCCTAGCTTTAAGCATAGTTAGAAAGTTGACTAAACAATCTTTAGACCTTGAAAATAATAAAAAGAGATAAAAAGAAAAACTGAAAAACTATACTAAATGAAACTTTAAAATTCTACCAATTGAGTATAAAAAGTTAATTATTAACATAGCATAAAGATAGAACCTCAATCACAATCAAGATGAACTTAGAAAAGAAACTACTTATGAATGTAGAGAAGATAAAATGATGCAAAATAAAGCATAGATACACATGCATATTAACATAAAGATACTTAAATAACAACTAATAATAACCCCTTCCCCAAATTTTAAAAATTCACATTGTCCCCAATGTAAATCCCAAACATGAAATAAAGGAAGGAAGATGAAAAACTCCCTCAATCCTGCGAAGAAGATGGTGGAGTAGACTCAATGGTGTAACCGGAATAGGAAAAATATTGATTCATCTTATACTCCATCCTCCGTTGGTGGCGATCAAGTTGACCATTCAAAGTCTCCATACCACTCAATTGACTTTGCATTTCCTTTTGATTCTCCAAAATTTACTCCCATATATGCAACTCGCTACTTGAAGAGCCATTTGCACCACCTTGCATGGGTAAGGATATAAGAGGGACATTATCATGTGGCTCCTCAACCTTAACATGCTCCTCTTCAACTTATGGAGGACATGCCAAGTCTCTCCAACATGACTAAGAATGCACCAGAATGAAGCAAAAGGAAGAATCCACTAGCTTAGTAAAATAAGAACACTCAGCAACATGGGGAAAATCATCAAGATTGATATTATAAGATTTAGCAATAATGGTGATAACATGACCATGAGTGAGTGGAGCATCCTTATGTGCAACATAAGTTAAAAGTTGATTAAAAATCCAATAGGTCCAACACACTTGATTCTTAGTATGAATACACCACATCAAAGACAACTCTTGAGCAGAAACTCTATTGAATTCATATTTATGGAAAACAACACATGCAAGAATTTTATGCAACAACCAGAATTTTAAGTCCTTGATAAACATTGCCTTACC
This sequence comes from Macaranga tanarius, assembly GCA_949673435.1. Classification (NCBI taxonomy): domain Eukaryota; kingdom Viridiplantae; phylum Streptophyta; class Magnoliopsida; order Malpighiales; family Euphorbiaceae; genus Macaranga; species Macaranga tanarius. The sequence goes on along the minus strand of CATIWO010234582.1, from coordinate 2,134 downwards.
CTTCTTGGGTTAAAAGGGAGGCAGAAAATTAGTCAAATAAGTCTAAAATTCATCCACATCAAAAGACTTAGGCATATTACACATACCATCTTTCTTAAAACCAAACACCCTTTACATAAAAGTATAAATAAGTTGTTTCTTTCCTAGCATCCTAAATTCAAGAATTTGAGAGTCATTTGGGTTAACTTCTAAAGATGTATAAAATTCAATGATTAAGTCAACATAGGTATGTTCTTGCATAGACACAAATTTCTTAAGTCCATAAGTGGTTAACAATTGATTCAAATAGTCATGCATGCCTACATTTTGAAGAAGAGAAGAGGGAATATACTTACAAACAATGATTTCCCTAAACTTAAGAGTTGTGAATTTATCACCTTCCTCATATGAAAGAATAGGGAACTTAGTTTTGTAGGTGGTGGTTTATGCTCCTTTTGAAGATCCTAAATTGAGGTTTTGAAGATGTAGAGCCCATAGTCTTACCCATGGTGAAGGAAATGGTGTAGAGAAGAAAAGAAAATAAGAAGAAGGAGAGTGTAAGGGTCGGCTAGGGTAAAAGAAGAAGATGAAAATAATAATGGAGTAACTAAGTGTATGATGGAAAGAAGAAGATGGTGTAAGGAAATGAAAATAATAAGAAAAAAGAAATGTATTGGAAGAGAGGAGAGGAAAAACATGTAGGAAAGAAGAATGGGAGTGAAAGAAATTAAATAAGAAGAAGAAGGGAATAAAAAATGAGTAGTCAAAAGAGTTTATGATAGGTATAAAAAAAAGTTAAGAAAAAGGTGAAAACTTTATTAGGAAGGGACATGACTTTTGAACTTCATTCAAATTTTTAGGAGTTGAATTTGAAAGATGAAAAAAATAAACGAGAGGGAAAAGTAATGTGATTATGAGCAAACAAAATTACCAATCAATTGAAAACTAGTGTAAATGTAAAAAGAATTTAAAAAAAAAGGAAGAGGTGTGAAAGGGAGTCACGAGTCGGCACCTATGTGTAGACTCGGCACCTTTTAGATCTATCATGAGTCGGCACGACTGTGCTAACTCATGACCTTTTGCTTCTGTGATGAGTTGGCACATTTTTGTCGACTCGGCACTTGTTGGCTCTGTCACGAGTCGTCATGGCTGTGACGACTCGGCACAGAGCTATTTCCCACATATATAGTTTTGTCAAATTAAAGAAAGAAAAGAAAAAGAAAAGACAAATAAGCTAAACTAAAAGAAAACAATGTATATGTAGTAAATTGTTAAAGAAAAACATATATAAAGAAACTAAAAAAAGAAAAACATAAAAAGAAAAGCTAATGTATAAAACATAAGTACAAGGAAGAAGTACTATAAATTTAAATAATAATAATAAAATAGTATTACTAATATCATACATACTACTAATACTACAATGTGGTTCAAATAAATCCAAGAAAAATAAAATGACATAAAAGAAAAGAAAATACCAAAAATAAATTTAAAATGTATAAATAATACCTTGCTACATTTAATGGTCTATAGCTTAACCGTACCTTTTCCAAGTTAATGTGTAGCTCGAGGGATTGAACTCCCATGATCAAATACTTCACCAATTAAATATGGCTTGAGACAATGGCCATTAACCTTGAAGATTTCTCCCTTATCATTGACAATATCAATTGCTCTATAAGGATGAACCTTTATAACCTTGAAAGGACCCAACCACCTTGACTTCAACTTTTCGGGAAATAATTTTAATCTTGAATTATAAAGTAGAATAAGTTCTCCCTCATGAAATTCCTTTTTAGATAAATGCTTATCATGCCACAACTTAGTACGATCCTTATACAACTTTGCATTTTCATAAGCATTCATTCTTGATTCCTCTAATTCATTAAGTTGAAGCAGTCTTTTGCTACCTACCTTCTTCAAATCAAAATTCAAAGCCCTTGTTGCCCAATATACCTTATGCTCAAGTTCCACGGGCAAGTGACAAGACTTCCCATAGATCAATTGGCAGGGTGTAAGGCCAATTGGGGTCTTAAAAGCTATCCTATATGCCCACATAGCATTATCTAACTTTAATGGCCAGTCTTTCCTTGAAGAAGACACCATTTTCTCAAGAATCCATTTGATCTCTCTATTACTCACCTCAACTTGCCTA
>CATIWO010234533.1:0-10916 GCA_949673435.1 Macaranga tanarius | reverse complement strand
TCTATTAACAATACTATTATTAAAAATATATAATTCTATTATAAATATATAAAATTTTATTATATTTAATAATTTATTTTTTATTTTAATATTGAATTAGTTGTGAATAATATTTTATTTTAAGTAATTTAAATATTTGTTGTAATAGTAATAATAATGAAATAAATAATTTTAATTTTGTTAATAATATATATATATATATATATATATATATATATATAACTTGATAATATAATGAAAACTATAAAATTAAGTTCAATAATAAATATTAATATCCATATATTATTTATTCATATAATATCTGGTACTATATTTAGTTTTTGGTTCGGTTCGGTTCCGGTACAGTTTTTAACAAATCTCCAGTACCGCACTAAATTAGTAAAATGGTCCGGTTCCATTCGGTTCAGGGTTGAAATTAATTGGTTTTTTGTGTCTATCAGTTCGGATTTTCAGTTCGGTTCGATTTTTTCTCCGTCTCGTGCTTAGTCCTATTATAAAGGCACAATGGATTAATATCAAGTTGGTTGGATGTCAGATTTATTTATTTAGACTCTGTTTGTTTGACTAAAAATATTTTTAAAAAAATAAGATAAAATATTTTCTGAAAAAAATATTTTTACAAAAATATAATATTTTTTTATTTTTGGCTGCAATAATAGAAAATAATTGGAAAATAATTTTTTAGTGTTTGGTACAATAAATTTTTGGTAAATAATACTATATTATATAGAAATGGTTGCTCTTTCAAATTTTAAAAGGTGATTATAATTTACTTAAAAATTATATTACTAAATCCTATAACTATATTGGATACTTTTATGTCAATGTTAATTTTTTTTAATATAAAAATCATGTTTAATCAATTGAAAGTTTAAAGCCTATAATATTTACAAACTCAACAAAAAAATAATATAAAACAAACCTTATATAATTAAAAGATTATTCACATTAACAACAATAAAATACCTAATAAGATTTAACTATAACAATAGCAATAATAAGTTCATAATACCAATAATCAATTCAAAAAGCCATTAAATAATAAATTCTCAACATAAATATTTCAAGTCATATGTATTAGCCTCTTTGTTATTTTTTCATATTTTTAAGTTGTTTTTTTACTAATAATTTATTTTTATTTAACTTATTTTCCTTTGGTAAATAAAAAACACTGAAAAATAAGGAAAAATATTTTTCACAAACAAATCAAGTAGTTTGAGAAAATAAAGGTATTAATGTATAGTTGGTTTGGAATGAGTGTATTTAAGACTTTCTCTATTCTAATTATAATATTAGAAGCCCTCCAACAACCCCCAGACTCGGCTTTCTCATCTGTTAGTTTTTTTTTCTATTCTACTTCGCCAAGTACTACTCTCCAAACTTTTTCTTTCTCTTTATTTTTTTCTTTTTTATTTTTATTTTTTAATTTCACAAGCTCTTATAATGTCCAATGGAAGATAAGGAAATGGAGCTGCATGATCTGAAGGGATCGATTGCAACCATCTGGATATAGCATAAGTGTGGGATGAGCACAAATCCAGAATAAGGTAAATTGCAAAAATTTTATCACATGCAATCCTTGCATAAAGGCAAGAATCCCAACCCAAGACCATAATTATAAATCTTTTACATAACTAAATGCATGGACAATAATTTTAATCAACACAATTATCAAGCAAGCTATAAAAAGGTTATGTAACACTTACAAACTTTAAAATATCAATAGCATACTCGATAAACTTTATGTTGTGGTTAATGTGAATCTACGAGTTTCCAACTCTTCAAATGTGAAGTTTCTAGCTTGAAATACATGAGTTACAACAAGATGACTCCAAACTCAATGAAAGATCTACCCATAAGCTCCCTTTTTTGGTGACCCTAATAAACTTACTAGAAATTCCTTTGAAACTTGAATAGTTTAAGACTTATTGCAACCTTCAATGGATAAAGATAATGTTGCACAACTCTTATACAAGCCTTAAGACGAACAATGGATGACTTTGATTTTATATGGAGAACACAATTCTTATCTTCTCTAAGTCACTCTTTACAAAAGATAGAAGTGGAGTAGAAGAAGAACACTCAGCTCTTGAAAGCTTTTTTTTGTATATTGTAGAGAATGACTTGTGGTGGATATTCTCTACACTTACATATACTTACATATAAAGCACTTGCTTATATGGAACCCATATAAACACTTTGCATGTAAAACTAAAGCTTAGTTAGCCTACATGCATACTCTTTCATGTAAATTTAAAGCTTAGGTGGCACACATGTAAAGATACATTTAGTTAGTGGGATTTATTTGGTGACTAGAATAGTAATAGCCTTTGACCTTATTAATATTTAATGAGTTAGGCTAGTTTATTGGGCTTATTTAACTCTTAAATAAAGTCGATCTCTACCAAACTAAATAAAATACTAAAGCCTATATCCCATTCTTATGGCATATCCGTATGGTCCATCTCATGGCCCATACACATACCACTATTAGAGGCAAATATCAATTTGTACCTTGAACATAATATCTTATATTAAATCAAGTCCAAACCAATATATAGATAATCCGAACCTTTAAATTAGATTTTGAGATATGCTAGATCCCCGCCATGCATAAAACCCAATCTAATTCAATTAATAATTAAATTAATAGTCATAATACATGGTGTAACTTTTATATGTGTGACTTATTAGGTTCAAGTCCAATTGACAATGGAAAGTAATATTAACCCTTAATATTATGGAAACACCTTTCCAAGTTGAATGTGAAAATCTTAAATAATCATATTTAGTTAACATAAGTTATGAATGACCCCTGGTATAAATGTCACAACTACCCAATTAGAAAATGAAAATTTTTCATAAATCTACAAAAACTATAAAATATAACTATCGTGCACTAAATGTCCCTTCATTACAAGATTCTGATATTGGCCAGAGTCATGGTTAAGTCAAACTCTAATTGCTTCAATCATATGACCTCATTTTTAGTTCACTTCTCGATAAAATATGACTACTACTAAAAACTCTTTTATAGTACCGAAAACTCTTTTTAGGTAAGTCAAGTTTGACCTGGCTAGATACTTATTCATTGAGAATAATTTAGATAGCATAGGATCATATCCCAGTTAACTCTAGGTAATAAATTCTATGTTGGTCAATCACTCATCCCTACATATAACCGACTAAAGCCACAACACGCTATATACCTATACATGGCTAACACAAGTATATAAACAGTAACAAACTCTAACCAATCATATGTGGATGACTGTGTTACCTCATGTTAAAGGACCATTTACACCATTATGTCTAAAATTGTGATTGTTGACAAAAGTAAATTTTCATGCAATTATATATCTTATGTTACAGTTCGATCCACTCATCACATGAGTATCCACTTATCTATTATGATATATCATATTAAGTAGTATAAGACTCACTACTTTTTACTATCGATGTTATCTAATAATCGAGAAAAATAGACAGAGGTGATAGTCTACAAATTAACACTACCCGGTTATTAATCCAATGACTATAAATATTTTATAAAATAAGTACTAAATGAGTTTGTCACTCATATTATTAACCTTTGATAATAAACTCATTTAGCATAATGCTAAAGGATAAACATTCAAATAAATAAATACTTTATTTAAATGAATATTATTGTATTGTCATTAAGGATAAATATACAATGTCAACATATAAGAATGGCACTAGAGCACATCTATACTAATAATCTCTCTCTTGGACTAGCATCATTCACTACAATATCTTAGACCCATCTTCTCAAAATGTCAGTTTAACTGTTATTGAGTGAGTTCTTTAGTTAGTCAATTAGTTATATTGTTGGCTAAAGCTACGTTTTACATAAGCACATCGCCCTTTCTAATAAATTCTTTGATAATATGATAGTGCCCTTCAATGTGTTGAAATTTTTTTATAAGACCTTGGTTTCTTTGCCAAACCAATGGCTCCATTGTTGTTACAAAAGAAATGAACCACTGGCTCAATGGAAGGAATAACTCCTAGTTCAGTGACAAACTTCCAAATCTAAACATATTCTTTAATAGCATCTAATGCAGCTATATACATAGCTTCTGTAGTGGAATTAGAAGTGATACTCTACTTGGAACTCTTCCAGCTCATTGCACCTCCATTATAGGTGAATACAAACCTAGAGATAGACTTTCTAACATCTATATCCAACTGAAAATCAAAATCTGTAAAACCTATAAGTTGTAAGTCACCTCCTCCATAAGTTAAGATAAAATACATAGTCTTTCTCAAGTGTTACAGATAGCCTTAACTGCCACCCAATGTTCCAAGCCTAGGTTGGATAGAAACCTGCTGGTCATACTAATAGCATAGGTAATAAGATGTGGATGGTAATGCAGTGTTGCATATTGCCATATGCAACAATCAGCCCGAGCTTATGGACTTATTAATTAGATATAGTGCTGATGTGAATGTTGATAATTAGATAGCTTTAGATATTGCAAAAGTTGTAAACTTTGTTGAGATAATGAACTTGTTGTGTGTTGTTGGAGCGGCTAGAGATTTTTCCCAACCTGCTAATTATGCTACTTCATTGTTATTAAGCAATCAGCTAATTTTTCAGACGGCAACTGAATAAGGCAACATTGATACTTTATATTTAGTTTTACGAGAGGATACTGCATGATTTTTTTACACTATTTTCCGTGAGGATCAACCACATTGTTATATAGTGCAACATATAGTGCTGCATATAGTTATACCACATGTTCTCATCCAAAAGCTTGATACGTGTTGTATAGTGCCCACTTCCCATGCCACCATAATGGTTGGTCAATGCATAAAGCTCATAGAGCTGATGCCGTATGCTGTTCTTATTGGCTACATAACTTGTCAAATCTAATTCATGAATAAGAAAATTGACAAAAGTATCCAGTTTATGCTTCATTGACTTGCTTGCCGGCGTTCTTTACATTATGGACAGTACCACATGTCAATAGGTAATAAGGGCTCTTTACGTAAGAAGGCTTCTAGACAGGTGTATAAAGATAGAGGTTCAGTACGAGCTTTCTTATTTACAGGTCCATAATTTTTCACCTCAGGCAAGTTTTCCATATAATTCATATCATATTTCCTTGACAGTGCCTGTGACTAATCTAAATACACCACTATTGATATTGTTAATGAGGACAATTTAATAACTTTTCTTCTCCCACCGAAAGATCAGTGCAAGTGTTACTTTCATCCGCTAACTGAAGCAGTAGTTTCGATAATATTAATGCTTTAGAACTACTATTGTCCTTATCTAACATAGGATCAATGCATGCTTCACTAGAACTACTGTCATGGCATGCATCTAAGAGCAAAAGTTAAGACAGAGTAACCTCCCTGATGAAGAGGATGGAGTTGTGGACCACACAGCGGAGGGTTAATTTATGTCTTGTTAGTGTTGAGATTGATGAGTTGGGGGTTGTCTTTTGGCGATTCATAATCCAAAAAATCTCATGGATTTAGTATTGCTAATACGTCCACTTTTAAAGAGACCGAATGCTGGATTGAGCCAAGAAATGAGATGCCTTAAAAGATGAAATTCATTAATAGGATATTGTTCCCACAGACGACGCCAATTGATGAATGCGAAACCTCCTCTGGACCTACAAGCACAAAAGAAAACCTTGGATGAGCCTAGGATATTCGATTCGTAGGTTCTCCGATGCTTAAGTCAGAAAAGTTTATTCAAGATAATCTATTTAAGAGAAATATGAGCCTATATATAGACATAAGAGGGACATACCTAGTCCTATTTAGATTAGTATCATATGAGTCCTAATTCAATACCAATTAGATCTTTTTATCCTTATTGAATATTGATTTACCATGTAGATATAGAGTCCTCTTTGGACTTGGATCTTTGGAGTTTGAGACATGATTTTTTCTCATATTTATCAATTATCCTTCAAAATAATTATGATTTATGATAAAAAAAAATATATGAAAAGTGTACTTTCACAATAATTAATATGAACTTAAAAAATTATTTAATTATTTATACATGATAAAAACTTAATAATTTGAATATAAATAATTTACTTGAATTTAATAGTTTTTAATTATGTTATAATCACTAAGGACTTTTTATCATTTTATTAATTTTTATGTTATTGTATTTTTTGTTTAACTTATATTGCTAAATTTTACTAAGAATAATTATATTTATTTACTAATTTTGTTATGTTATATATTTTTTAAATTTTTTTAATTATAATATTTAAAGTGCTTATACAAGATATTTACTTCTAAATTTTTTTGATGATGAATGTAATTTTAACTTTTATTCAATTTTCTTTTAATAAAATTGTAGGATATTATTTTTTTTAACTGGTTCAGATATGATATTAAAAATAATATTTAAAACACTTTACATGTATTAAAATATAATATTAAAAATATTACATGTATCAAAAAATAATATAAAATAAAATAACTAAGAAACACTTTATAGACATTGATTAAGTCGATAGAAATAGAATTTTTTTAATATAGGGTAATGTCATTGACTCTAATATGAAAATTAAATTGGAGTGCAGTTATAAAGAAAAAACGCATACTTTGGCTTTTGTACTTTAACTTTTTGTTTTTTACATTACCCCATGTACAAAGAAATTGGTACATTACAATCCTATACTTTTATTTATCAATACATTCGGCCCTTATAAAATGGATAGATTAACGACAGTTAAAAATATCCAGTTTGGTTTTTGTAATTTTAAAATATTTCTTTTTAATATTTATAATTTGTATCCTTAACAAATAAATTCATACAATTACTAAAATAATCCAATTAAATTTATTAAAAAATTTTAAAAATATAAATGATAAAGAATACATGAAAAAAATGTTAACTACAATGCTTGAGCTATTTAATAAATGAAATATAATAAATTATACTCACCTTCATAAATTTTATCATATTTATATAAATATATTTATAAATGTTGTTCAAGAGGTAATTTATATAATTTATAATTATAATTGTATATCTATTTTTTAAAAAATTTAAAATAATTTTAATATAAATAGTAATTAATTAACTATAATTTGTAAATTATTCAAATACGAGTAAGGTCTATTATATTTTTTCAAATATGATGAAATATAAATTTAATAGTTTAAAGATGATATTATAGAAAATTAAAATTTTTATTCTTTACAAATTTTAATTAATAGCATTATTACTTTATTGAGTATTAATTATAAGAAAAATAAATGTGTTTGATAATATTTTCCTTTATTTTTATTTGAAAAAATATTATAAAATTTCACTAATATTTTATTTATTAAATAGCTCATGTTCCTTTTTATTGATTAAATTATCATGTATTGATTTTTCTCATATTTGTGTATTAATTATATAAACATTCAATGAACAATTAAAATACGTTATAATTTTTATAACTATATATTTTTTAATTTTATAAATTTATTAAAAATAGATAACGTACATCTCAATTAAATAAAAATTATATAATTTTTAAAATTTTTACTAAATTTCATTGAATTATTTTAGCAATTGTATGAATTTATTTGTTAAAAATAAAAATAATAAAAATTAAGAGGAAATAATTTAAAATTACAAGGACTAAACTAGATATTTTTAACTATCGTTATCCATCCCATTTAATAAGAGCTTAATGAACCGGTAAATTAAAGTATAAGGTTGTAATGTGTCGATTTTTTGTTTATGAGGACTATGTAAAAAAAAGTTAAAATATAAAAGACAAAGTATGCATTTTTCCAATTATAAATGGTTGGAGTGTTTTCTACCCATTTATTTTAATAAGTAATTGCTACTTTGGAAATTATAAAATAGCCTTTAATTAATACAATTGATATATAATTTATAAACAAAATGAATTTTTTATAAAATAAAATTATTCATTATACAGCTTCTCATTAAAATTTATTATGAAATAAAATTATCATTAAAAAAAAAGTTATTAAACACACATACACCATTACAACTATAATTAAAGTAACAAAACATATATACCAACAACAGCACACTTAATTTATCACCTTGATGAAGTATACCACACAATTCAAACATTTCCAACTTCCCCTAGATAGAAGTTACATGATCATATATACCCAAATTCTCAACTGTTTTCTTGCTCATCAATTAACAAGCTTTAATGGGCGGATCATAGCATTGTCTTCGTGATCCAAAATCTGCACCAAAAAAAAAAAAATCCATTAATGCTCATGCACCTACATATATGATAAAGAAACCAAATTTACAAGATTGTAATCAAATTAAGCTTACATGACAATGGTAGACAAATCCTGGTTCAGCAGTTGCATCAAAAGGATACGACTTGTTTTCATCAACCAAATTAAACTTAAGAACAACTGTTTTCATGTATCCTGGCTCAATCTTAACTGTATTCTTCCATGTCTTCTCGTAAGGTGGCGTATCAATCACCTTCCCAATTGCATGGCTACTCACGTTGCATGCAACTGCATCATTCTTAACCGTCATGCATGCTTTGAATCGAGCTAAATCCAACAATTCTTGCGTTTTCACTACCTGAATTGTGGCCAGATGAACATGCAATGGGTGATTATCACCTGTCAAGTTTATCACTTCCCACACCTCTGTCCCGCCTGATTTCGGTGTCTCCGTTACTGGGTCCTCGAATCTTTTACCATTTATGTATAAATGGGTCGGAGCTCCGGTTGCACTTGTGTACTCATACATTACAATGTACCTTGTGGTTGCTGCTTCTGCAACTGAAGCTGTTGGATATTGGACAAGATTTGGTGGGATCCGGGACGTATCACCATGGTGGTTGTTGTTGTCGTTGATGATGAACTTCATGATCTTACTGTTTAATTCATCAACCGGATTACCCGTCGGGTACGGGTATGGAGCATCATTGGTCAACAAAATTTCGTTGACTTTTGAAGTGGAGAAGTCAATGATGACGTCAGCAATCTCAGAAGGTGACATGATGATGGAGGGTGTGGAGATTGGGTGAGGTAAGTAGGAGGCATCAGATCCTACCTGAATGAAAGGTGAACCGTTGGATAGTGAGAAGCGAAAGAATCTTGCATTTGAGGCGTTGATTATGCGGAATCTATATTTTCTTCTTTTGACCTGAAGATAAGGCCATCCTTTTCCATTAACAATAATAGCATCCCCAAAGTATTCAGGCTGCCACTGTGGATGTATGTTGGGATTGATTCCGGTGTAATTCATGTACAATGATCCATCTTTATAGAAGCTACGATCAACGATCATCAAGTGGCGATCAAACTCTGGGCCCATTGGGAGGTTTAATTTTGCATCAAGTTGTGGATCACGAATTACGTAGGCCCCAATCAAACCAGCTAAAAGATTGACACGTGTTAGACCAACGGCATGATCATGGTACCAGAGATTACCAGAGTGTTGCACGTTTGGATAAGTGTACGTTGATTGAGTCCATGTAGGGCCAGTCTCCTGAAATCCTGCAGTGAACCAAGCCAGCGCATGACCGTCTGATTCAGGAGGGTGGATCCCACCGTGGAGATGGACGACTGTAGGGATACCCCCCTTTTTAGGAATTGCCGTTGGGATGGTTGGGTCCCATGGAAGTATGTGAGATCGAGGGAGGAAATTTTGCCACGTTACAGATGTGGGTACTCCCCTAATTGCCTCGATAGTAGGGCCAGGCACAGAGGCTGCTGTTGCTGATGTTCCATAAGCAAACACTTTTGTAGGTGGTAAATCACGATGGAATTTCTGAACATATTATAACAAAAGTATTAGGCACTTATATAAATTGATTTTAAAATATTACTAAATTATATTAGAAAATGTTTAATATATGCATATATTAATCCATTAGCTATATAAACCCAGCTATTTTAAAATTTAAACGAGATAAATTCTATAAAAAATAGAAATTTTCAATATTTATTTTTTGTAAATAAAATTTTATTTTTAAAAATTTTAAACTTTGTACCATTTAAATCAATAAAATGAAAAGTATATATCTTCAACCTCCCATCTATGACGTGCCAAACCAACATCATATAGTCATGATGCCAATTATATAAAGCCAAAGCTATATATATATGTCTTTAGTTAAAAAAAATACATATATACAAGTCAAAATACCGTACATGAATACCAACTTAGCAAGGGTACACATCTTAAGATCTTAGTTTTTTTTTTTTTTTTTTGATCAATAGATCTTAATTCAATGTGTGAACTTTTGTTGTAACGTCAGTGTATAGAGCCAAATTTGACATCAACAGGGAAAAAAAAGAAAGGCATTGACAAACATTATTATGAAGGCCTGTATAATATAAAGCTCAAGGTTGCATGATTTCCTCTCAGCTAATGCAATTTCTCCAGTTATATATTTAATTATTGAGTCCTTTGTATGTATTGTTAGATTAATTTTAATTTAATCATAAATATTGATACATATTACAGAAATTTATAATTATAATTAAATAAAAATTAATCTAATAATTTTAATTGCGTTTATATAATACATACATGTATACCATAATAAAAACTCTTACTATATAAAAATATTTTTATTTTCTATACATACATAGACAGTAGTGAGAGCCTATAGTATATGAAGTAGCTTCTTATTTTTGGAATAAAAGTCAATGTAATACGGATAATAAATTATACATTTATATTTTGAAAGTATATATAAATTTGAGTATCAAAAATATTTTAAGAAAAAAAAATGTATAAATAAAATTAAAAATTTGTATTTTAAAATTAATAAAAAGTATTGATAGATGATTAAGTATTTGAAATAATATCATATGTTATTTAATTTTTAAATTTATAAGATATAAATAGACTTGAATATTAAATATAATGTTTTGATGAATTTTTTAGTGAAATA
>CATIWO010234521.1:0-11049 GCA_949673435.1 Macaranga tanarius | reverse complement strand
TCTATAAATCATTACCAAACTAACTCATATGTTCATATATATCACCAATCAACTAATATAATAATACTAAATATTATAAACAAATATCATCCAAAATTACATCTAAGCCCCTTAATGAAATGGACTAATTACGCTATGCCCTATATCTTCCCAATTGTGACAATTAACTCCCAATTGTCTTTGCAATTAAGTCCCTCTCTACCAACAACACCTTCCCACACTTAGACATTTATCACACTAGGACTGTATATGTCATATATATCTCATGCATGCATAGTGTATCACAAATGTGGGTGTTACAATGTTAATTTTGAATTTTAGAGAAATGGAAAGAACTAGAGGTGGTAATATAGGAGGTCTTGGTCGTGGATGTGGTAGAGGTCGAGGTAGAGGTAGAGGATATGGTGTCCAGGATAATAGAGAGGAGTTAGTAGAATTGGCTAATATCTCGACTAGAGGTTGAGCATTTCCACGAGCATCACCTCCGCCGTTAGCATCAGCTGGTAATGATAGGAATGAAACGCATAATGCTCAAATGGATAGTCAACAAGACAGTTCAGCACTGGCCGTACCTGTAATATTATTTGAGAATATTCCTAGGAGAGCGCAAAATAATTACCAACCGCCACAGCCCATGATGTCTGTAAATATGCCGAACCAACCAGCAGCTCCAGTAGTACACATAAATGATACTGATTTGGCATGCACAATGACAACGGTAATGTCAGAATGAGAAAGGTACAGGAAGCCCGGAGATATCATCGAGCATTCAAATAAGTGTGGAGCTTATGACTTCTACGATACTTTACACCCAGGACAAGCAAATAAATGGGTTAAGACTGTAGAAAAGGCCTTCAATACATTACAAGTTAGCGATGAAGAGAAGGTGAGTAATGTATATGACCTTATATTTGATAAGGCTGATGATTGGTTGACTAGGATAAGAAATTTGTATGGAGAGGCTTTCACTTGGCCAGTATTCAAAGAGGAGTTTAATAGAGAGTATTTGACTGAGACTTTTTTAGAAGCAGAAAATAGCATCTTTTGTAAATTTGGTACAAGGTTCGATGACTGTAAGGGAGTATACTGACAAGTTTGAAGATCTGTACTAATATGCAAAAGATGTGTATCCTACGGAAGGAATGAAAAGTGATAAGTTTATGAATGGATTGAATATCTCCCTACGTGGAAAGCTTAATTTCTATGCTGACACAACATTTATAGGTTGGGTTGAGAAAGCCATGGAGCAAGAAAGGTTAGATAAGGAACTAGAAGAAGAAGCTGATCAACGAAAGGAGTTGAACAAGTAATTTGGGAATGAGAATAAGAAATTGAAGTTTACTTCTAAATCAGAAGGAAATATTAAAAGTAGAGGAAATGGTGAACCTCAAGAATGTCAAGCATCGGTAAAGCAACCGATGGCACCACCTAGACAAGCATATGTTGGAGAAACATATGCAAAGCCATGGTGTAATGAATGCAAAAGTCACAATACGGGGAATTATAGTAGACGCACAAGAGTGCGATGTTATTAATATGGTAAGATAGGGCACTACGCTCGTGACTGTCCTTAAAGGATTTTGTAGTAACTGAGCAGGAAATGAATAAAAGCGCTTAATGCGATAGAATATATAATTAATATGTAAAGTGGACTCTATCTGTGATAGATGTAATTATCACAACCCGAACTCAAAAGGCACGTGACCGGCACTAGGGAATGGGAAAGCAGAAAGCTTTTGAAACCCGTAGTAAGCCTAAAAAATCTTTACAAATTAATATATCAATTTTAATGAAAATCTAGCAGAGTTTTCTCTATACCGGGTTCAAAACCAAAACCTGCATAATGCACATAATACTCCTAATAATATATAACAATCACAACTGCTTCAATATCACTATAATTACCAACATCACAATTCAAATATATATAAGTTAGATTTTATAATACAATACAAATATCCATACAATCACTAAAACAACAATTCCTTTAAGCTACTGCGGTGTTTAGATTAACTAAATTAATCCACAAATATTAATGATATTACAATAACCTACATAAAGTAGTCAGTGAAGAATGAACCCGACATAGAGGAGAAAAGCTAACAGAGCATACTCAAGTTCCTGAAAAAATAATTGAAGGGAGTCAGACCTCACTGAGTAAATTAATGTTATAAAATTCATGTTGATTTTAAAATCCTTATTTAAAATCATTAAATCCATTAAATGAATAAATATTTAAAATCCTTTGCTTTAAAATAAACAAAATTATTTTTCTATAAGATATCTTTATAAAATCTATAAATCTCTTTATACAAATTCCTCGTTCAAAAATTATATACACTAAAAATCTTTAGCGGAGATCATGGTAGAACCCTAAACCTCAAATCCACTATTGATGTCCCGAGAGAACAAGGTCAACTGAGTAACATCACAACTTTGGCCCGAGAGAACAAGTTCCACCGAGCTCAATCCACATACTGCCCCAGAGATAAAGCTCCATTGAGCCTAACTCATAATATTGCCTGAGAGATCAAGCTCCACCGAGCCAAATACACAATACATAACATATCCAAAATTTTACCAGTGCGCATGTGGTCCTGATAACACCCACCAAGTAGCACGTTCTACCATTTTCTCCAAAGCATTATTTATATCATAAAAATTATAAATAATATAAAGTAACATAAAAAAAATTTAAATATTCTCTCGAAGTCTCAACGACAATAAAATAGCTAAAATCATATTATTTGCTTAGCTCATGCATACTAATAGAAATACCACTAATAATAAAAATAATTATGCAAATTTTCTCAATAAACATTTTATAAAATTAACTCATAAATAGAGAGTGTTGGCCGACGTGTCCTCGGCTACCCAAATGCTACGGCTTCCACTCCGGTATTCTCTATAAATAATAATATTTATTTAAAATATGCTTACATACATAACAAATAAATTCATAATAATTTCCAAAAACTCCAGAAAAATTATAAAAATTAATGAATCATTAAAACTGACTTAAAAACACCTTAAAATGACATTTAAGGCTAAAAGAATTTATTTTGATGAGTTGAGACTATTTAAATGGAAATAAAGTAATTTCCACCGAAATACTTCCGAGATTTTTTAATTCAAAATCCGTAAGGAATTAGACCTATCTTCAGTTATGAAAATTAATCCTCATAATATATACTATTTATTAAAAATAAAAATATAATTTTTGGATTGATCACTATTCTCACCGGCGAGTGGGACCCGCCGAATTTCTAACTGGAAATTATCATCCAAGCAAACTAAATATACCAATACATTCATAATAACCTACTGAGTTCAAATATACCACCAAATATAAAATTTAATGGCCGGATTATTAGATCGGGCTAGAAATAGAAATTTACCGATTAAATTTCGACGAGCTAAAAACGATGACACTCGAATGCATGGTTAGTGTCTATGGATTCCTGACAATGAGAGAAACTCACCAGTATTGGTGGTTTGTCTGAAAGTCATCGGAAAAGGAGATATATCGTCCAAAGTAAGTGGCCAAAAATTCAGAAGCTTGCTGATAAAAATCTACACCATTCCAGACAAATCCAAGACTACCAGTGTGTAGAAGACAATGAGAAGTAGTTGTGGTTAAATTTTTGTGATGATCGGAGGTCGTTTGGCAGAGATCGGAGATGAAAAATCGACAGGTGCTACAGTGAACGTATCAGAAAAGATCAAAGACTCATTCGAACTTCTGCAGCTGGCCTTTATCTAAACGATAGGCTGGCAAATTACCGGTTGGATACCCATATTTTTGGTAAAAATTCATAGTAGTCCTTCCTCTTTATATTTTCACATATACCATCTTCTCCATTTTTTTAATAATAATAATAATAATAATTATTATTATTATTATTATTATTATTATTATTATAACAAGAATAATAATAATAATAAAAATAAAAAATTCAAGTTATTACAGTAATCGTGATTTTGAAGTCTATGAATAAAAAAAATGTTTATCTTGAAATATGATGGTTAAATTAGCAATAGTTGCTATTGATAAGAAATAAGTACGTTGTTAGTATAAGAATATTAATAAAAAATTATTAAATTGAGTTGTGATGCAGAGAATTCTTGAGAATATAATTGTGGATATAATGAATATTAAAGTAAAAAGATTTTTAGTAATAACATGATGAGTATTCTCCGAGTTTTGAGGACTAAATTCTTTTTAGAGGGGAAGAATTATCATGTCCACACCCGAATAATTAAAATTATTTTAGGTCAGGACTAAATTGTAGTAAAAATAAGTTTGATTGAAGGACTAAATTGTAATAAATAAAGTTGAGGGGGGTTAGGGAGAAGAAATAAGGCTTAAACCTCCAAAAAAAAAAAGATGAATGGGCCACGTGTTGGCCTAAGGAAGGGGAGGGGAGATGACTCATGCATGCAACGTATATAAAAGAAAATTTGGTACCAAGTTTTGGCACCAAAAAGCAAAAAAAAAAAAAACTACAGCAAGCGGGAGAGAAGAGGAAGAAGGGGAAAGAGGAGTCGATAGTTTGTGAGTGAATAATTTATTTATCTATCTATTGATTATTTATTTATTTATTTCATTATATAATTGTTATTTGTTTTGTCAATTATTTATTTATCTATTCATTTTATTTTGAAGCATTTAATTGCTTTAAATTATTTTTGAGTTGTGTTTATAATCTTAAGTGTGTATGGCACTAAGAGTTAGAAATTCCATGTATGAGACATGTCAGATTTGGATAGTTGTGTATAGTCAAAGCCTAGGGCCAAATACACATGCTACTATATATGTATAAATTTGTGTCTGGGATATGGTATGACTGGTAAATATGTATGGCCGATGCTTGGAGCCGGATACATATGTTACTATAAATGTGTATAGCTGCTACTAGGGACGGGGTACATGTTGATCAAAACCAGATGACTGGACGTACTCCTTTATGGTTAAAGGGGGTTTCTTTATAAGGGATTTGAATGACTGTTTCCAAGAAAGTTGATTTTTTGAGAAAGCATCATAGAAGTTTAACATAGGGGATTTTGATTCTATTTTCAGGTAGATAGGTAAATTCATACAGGTAGTTAGTTTTATTAACAGTAGAACGTTGTACTGGGGATGAAATAGTTACAGAGGTGGATTTAGTAGGGATATAGTTGAATTCACATATAGTATAAGGTGTAAAGCTAGTGGATGCGTCTGACATGATTTGGTTTACCTTCCTTCTCCAGGTAATCCCTCGACAGCATAATAAATTTCTGTGTATAACCGTTGCTGGGGGTCGGATACACATCTTACGTTTTGAACGTAAGTTGGTAGTATGCATTGCCGTTACTAGGAGCCAGGTATATATTCTCTTTTGTAAATGTAAAATTATATCCGGGGTATATGTTTATCTGTTGCCTGGGGCCAGATACATATATTACTTTTGGATCTTTGAATATCTTTAGTAAATCATATTGTGTTGTGTATTATATGAGAAAGTAATTTTAGAAAGGGAGATTTGATTGAAAGGTTTTAAAATGATTCTTAATAATTGATTATAAACTGATTTAACTTTTATGGTTAAGCTGGAGTGTTATTTTTATTCATTCACTGAGTATTTTCCAGCTGTTCATTTACTGAGTATTTTCCAATGGAAATACTCATCACTCCTTTTTATTAATTTTTCAAAGTTGAGTGGTTGTCTGGGAGATAGCTAAGTATTTGATAAGGGAAGCCGGAGCAGTAAAAAGTTTGAAGAATATTATTTAGGTAGAATATTTGGCAACAATTGTAATTAACGACTTGTATAGTGAATTTGTGTATAAAGTGATGAAGTTATATTTTAATATATTATATTCTTATGATTGAGTTGTAAGAGTTAACTAGTTGATGATCAAGTAAGAAGTAATACTCGGCCACATCAGTACTTAAGTTAGGAAGGTTAAGTATGCGACTTCTAACAAGGGTATTGGTGGGGTCGGGTGTTACATTGACAATTAATCTTAATATTATAAACCATACCAAAAAAAAAAGAAGGGTAAAGAAGATTAAGGTGTTACACGAGTAACATTTACCTCTTTCAACTCCGATCTAAACATCCTAATAATAATTAGCATAATATATATATATATATATATATATATATATAAAATCTTTTTAGTTAAGTGGAGAACTCTCAAAATATGTGTCATCATTTAATTTATTGGGTGCAATATTTTAGGTGTAGGTTTGATGTTTAAAAATTAAATCTTTTTACTTTTTTTTTTGCACTGTTATTTAGGGGTGTTCATCGGTCGGGTCAGGTCGGTTGGCAAGAGGGTAAAACTGATCGGTTTTAATAGTCATTGTATGGGAACCGAACTGAAAATAAAGAAGAATCGTCGGTTCGGTTGACCAAAAAAGGTCCGTAATTTCGGGTCGGAATATTGGGTTGGGTTAGGCCTCATTTTCATTGGGCTTAAACATGTATAACAAATAAAAAAAATATACACTATAATTTAATTTGCCTACAATGTTAATGGACTTATAGACCCATGATATACAAAATATGGCCTATGAACTTTACAATAAAATGGGCTTATAGACCCATGATTTACAAAATAATGGCCTATGGACTTTACGATAAAAAAATCAGCCCTATCCAAGTATATATATGATATAGACATAATCCCATAAATAAAAAAAACATCAATTCAGTTGATTCAACTTTACATTAAGAGGGGCTGCCAAAAAAATAATTGAGCTTCCATCTCAATCTCAATCAGTAGCTTCCATACCCACGACACATAAGAATTGGAAGCAAAAAAAATTGATGTTGGTGGTTCAGATATAGTCAATAAATACTTACAGCAAAAGAGCAAAAAGCCAAAAATTATCAAAGAGATATTTTTATCCTGCATGCAAACCACAAGTGAACCACAATTAATTAGAAATACAAGGAAAAAAAATAATAACCAGAGAAAATCAACTAAAATGCATGTGAATTTGAGGCTCAGGTTTTGTTATATAAGACATCACATGAATACTAAATGCAAAATTCTGGCAGCAAATAGACAATAAAGTCTTAACACAGCCACCAAAGAAATTTTACCCTATTAGCATTCAATTTTTGTAGAAAATAAAGTGGTGGAAGCAATAATAATCATCATAGCCTCAAATTCACACAGAAAAATAGAACAAGCAAAAAATAGCTGAAACAATAGTCATCATCACCTCAAATGAGGAGTCCTCATTGCCTCTGCCACATTTATGTCCATAAAAAGCACAACTGATATAGACAGCAGACTGCATTTGTAATCATGGTTAATAACTTAATATATATAAGATTGTACGATAATGAATAAGCAACATTCATAAAACTCACAAATGCTTAATTTCAGAAGTTAAAACATGTATAAAACAAAGTTAAACATGCAGAGAGAGGCTCAGAAATTAAATTTCATGTCATTTAAAAGAATAATGCCACATTTCAAGCAACATAAATAATAATATGCCACCAGTGAAACTTAAGCAAATGTTCTTATTAATGTCAAGTAAAGGTGGAAGCTTCATCATAGCCTCCCTCATTGTTGTCTTATAATGCAGTGTAATTATGCAAGTGAGAATATAAGATAGCGACTACAACTTATTGAACACCATGGTCACAAAACTCACATCTGAGAATATGAGACAGTAACTACAAGTTGGTCACAAGACGCATATCTCAGAATATGAGAAAGCAAATACAACTTGTAGAACAAGTTGGTCACAAGACTCACATCACATCATGCACAACAGCACAAGCACAATAAGTCAACAACATCAACATGCAAGCAATTAGCAGTAGCAGACAGGCAGAAAAAATAGATTAAGCATAATAAGCAGTTAAGCAGTATAATATTAGAGATTAAGAAGAGTAATTTTACTGATTTTGTTAGCAGAGCTAGCTAACAATTTCTATGAAGCAGCAGTAGATGAGGTGACTGAAGAGCCAATGCCCACTTGGGGTAACTCTGCCAATTAAAAAAAAGACAGAAGTGGAAAAGATAAGAGATTAGAAAAGAATGAGAGGAAAACTGAAAAAAAATAACAAATAAACTAGAAAATAATATACGTAGAAATGTGACCTTTTTCAATATTCTCCAATTTTTCAATGGACTCTTCAACTGAAATTGGTTGGTTAGACATTCGAAGCCAATCTTGTGTACAAATAAGAGCTTCCATTAACTTAGGAGTTAAAGAACTCTTAAAAACATCAAGCACTCTACCACCAATGCTGAAACATGATTTAGAAGCAACAGTTGAAATTAGTACTGCCAAGATATCTCTTGCTAAGTGAGATAGAACGGGGAATTTTTGGGAATTAAGCTTCCACCATAGTAAAACATCACATAAACCATCATCCTCAATTACAGCCTTACTTAAATACATTTCAAGCTCTGATTGTTTGCTTCCACCAAGACCAGATTCTAATTTATACTTCTTGAACTTAGCTTTCAACATAGACATTTATTTTCCAAAAGAGCCAGAATCAACATCAGGTGTAGAGTGAGCAATGTCAACATTCATGGCAGAATGGATTTGAATGTCAGAACCAGATTTAGTAATAGAGGTGTACATGGCCTTGTAGTCATCAAACAGCTCAAAGAGAGATGATTTCACAAGAGAATACAGTGTAGTGCCAATGTGTTGGCCATGCATTTGCAACAAAGAAAACTCCAAATATTCAAGCTTGTTTGTGGGATCTAATATGTTAGCAAAGAACATAATGAAATTCATTTTATCCGGATCCCCCCAATATTTATCAAACTTGGCTTTCATATTCAACCCCATAGAAATAAGACTGTCATCATCAGCTTGCTTCCACTCATTTAAAACACATTGCAAGTCAGAAATTTCATTGAAAAATGTATTAGAAGTCACATACTTAGAACCAGAGATTCTAAGTGTCATGTTATAGAAATGCTCCAAGTGCTGTACCATACTATTCACATAATGCCAATAAAAAATATAAGGCACATCATCACCTAAGTCAGCCCTAAAAGCAAATTCATTCTCATCATATTTCTCAAACACTTTCTCAAACATACATGCAGTTTTCAGCATAAGATATGTGGAATTCCACATTGTTGGCACATCAAGCATGATACAAGCATTAGACTCTACACCAACCAATTCAGCAAATTCCTTAAACTTTCTAAGTCTCATTGGTGAATTCCTAATATACCTGACTGCCTCCCTAACATTTTTTAACATAAATTGAAACATCCTTCAAACCATCCTATACAATGATATTTAAAATATGTGCTACACATCTAACATGCATATATTTTTTCCTAACTGCACTTGTTCCCTAGGTCTGTAATTTTTTTCTAAAATATGACATTGCAGTGTCATTATTAGAGGCATTGTCAACAGTTACTGTGAATACATTCTTTAACCCCCACTCAAGTAAATAATTTTCTAAGGCCTTAGCAATATACTCACCTTTATGTGAGCTAACAGGAACAAATGATAGAATTTTCTTGTGGAGCTTCCACTAATTATCAATAAAATATGCAGTTATACACATATAGTTAAGCCTCTGAATTGAGGTCCAAGAGTCAGTAGTCAAACAAACTCTTTGACAATGTTCTTTTAAAAAAGTTTTCAATTTAAGCCTCTTCTCAAAGTAGGTTTTCAGACAATCCCTGGTGATAGTGGATCTAGAAGGAATTTTAAACCTAGGGCAACAAGCAGTCATAAATTTCTGGAATCCCTCCTTCTCTACAAATTTAAAAGGCAGTTCATCAATGATAAGCATTTCAGAAAGTTTAGTTCTAATAAAGTCTTGATCAAATTTCCAGGTTCCTAAATGCCCAACAGTTTCAGAATCACTTGCTTCCACCATATCAGCAGGTTTCAAAGTTAATAAAAATTGCCTAATGTCTTTACTATGTGGATTTTTCATGCAATTTAATATATGGTTTCTCAATGATAAAGTACCATGTCTTTTAGCATGAGCATTAAACACTCTAGTACAGTAAAGACAACGACCTTTTACCGTAACCCCTGATGCATTTTGTAACTTTTTAAAATGGTCCCAGACCTTGCTTCTGGACTCGATCTCTTTTCTCTTTTTAAAGGTACCAATCTCCTTAGGATCAGTTTGTGCTTCCACTACTTGCACAGGAGCAGTATTATCAGTTCCAGAAGAAACATTGCTTTCAGTGGGATTAGCACTGGCAGATTCCATCTAACACAGCCATAAACAAAAAACCATAGTTAGAAAGAGCATCAGTAAGAAAAAAGTTATAAAGTAAACAAAATGCAAGTATCAGAGTCACAATAATTACCCTCTAAAGTTTCTGGCCTCTAAAATCAATCTAAGAAGGCTTCCACCTTTCTCGTTTAAAACTAAAAGTGAGAAAAGTTTGAAAAGCTTCCACCACTTTATTTCAGATTTTCAGTTGACCTCAAATCAACTGAAATTAAAAAAATGTAAAAGAAGAGTCACAGTCACAGTCACATAGTTGCAAATTGCAATAAAGAGACCCATCTGCTCTGATTTGCTTCCACTCACATAACATGAACAAAAAAAAATTTCATTAAATTAGTCACAGTAAAAACATAAAAATATAGTCACGGAGTCACAACAAATAAGCAAAATTACAACCAAAATCATAGCAAATATATTATATAGTCACAGACTCACAGAAAGTGACCAAATATATAGTCAGAGAATCACACTCAAAGCAAATGAGCCAATATATAACATAGTCACAGAATAACATAAAATTAAATGACAAACTTTGATGCACAGTCACAGATTAAAAAAAATATTTTAAGAGCATAAACATAAACAAATATTGAAAAAAACACACAGATTATAATGCACACTCACAGATTAAAAAAATAAAAAAATAGTTTTAAGAACATAAATATAAACAAATATTGAAAAAAATATATAGATTATAATGCACTGTCACAGATTAAATAAATTAAAAAATAGTTTTAAGAACATAAATATAAACAAATATTGAAAAAAACACAGATTATAATTTACACATATAAAAAAATACTAC
>CATIWO010234511.1:0-11101 GCA_949673435.1 Macaranga tanarius | reverse complement strand
AACCCGAATTATGCAACCCAAAATGATGCAACTACAACAAATAAAAACACAATTAAATCTTACCAAATGAGACTTTAATGCATATGAGACCCCTCAAGGCTTCCTAAGACACCAAATTGCTAGCTAGAGCCACACCAAAATCCTCTCAAAGCCTCTCTTTTCTTCCTCTACATTTTCTTCACTTCTTAACACACACACACACACAATTTGATATTCACCTTAAACCACCCACCAATCAAAATTCACCACTTGCCCCTCAAAAGTCTTCTAATATTAAAATACTCACTAACTAAATAAATACATGCTTATCTCTTATCTCTTAACAACTAATATAATATTAATATCTATATATATATACAAATATCCAAATCCCTCTCTACACACCCTTAGCACACTAGAACAATTACCTTAAGGTCCACAACTTCCTATTCTCGACACCTAAGTCTCACTTCTCTTACAACAATACCCTCTCTCTACCAAAATTAAATAAACTACATATGCCATATACATGCAACTTATAACGCTATGCCACATGTCATGAAAATTACTATGCATGTATGAATAGTGTTCCTAATCACGGATGTTACAATAGGACCCAAAAAATAGTCCGTAACTTCTCAAATTAGGGTTTTAGGCTAAAAAATGGTTATTGAGGCGCCTCCTCAATGCACTGAGGCACCACCTCTATGCACTGAGGTGCTGCCTCTGCATTGAGGCATTGCCTTAGTGCATTATGGGTGGGAACCTGCAGCTAAAAATGACTTTTTTTTTGCATATTTTAACTAAAATCTAACACCAATACAACATCCAAACAAGGAAAATATTGAAAAAGATCTGTTTTAGCATAAGTAAAGCTTAAAACTCAACATACAATCAAATTATCAAAATTGAATAATTCAAAAGCTTGAAAGTTAATATAGGTTTACTTACCAAATCTTTTATAAATAAATCTTGAATTAGTAAAGAAAAGCTTGAAGTAATTGTTTGGAATTTGAAAAGTGTAAGTTTTAAGAGAGAGGAAGAAGAAACGAAGAAAAAAGAAAATAAGGAAAGAAAAGAAATGGTTAGCAGTGTAAGAAGGAAGAAGAAGATAATAATGCTGCATTTTTTTGGCAAATATCCATTTTGACCCTTATAAAAATCTTTAAACACGAAATAGCCCTCAAAACATATTTTTAATGCAATTTAGTCCATAAATCTATCTAAAAGCCAATTAATCTCTAGGATAGAATATTACAATTCTTTTCCTCTTAAGAAATTTCATCCTTGAAATTTTCATACCTATGAGGAAAACATATGAGGATATTGAATTCACATATCTTCTTCTCTTTTCTATATTGCTTCCTCCTTAGAATGATTATTCCATAAGACCTTAACTAATAGAATTACTTTACTCCTCAAAACTTTCTATTCTCTAGCTAAGATTTCTATGGGTTCTTCTTCATAAGTCAAATCTTCTTTTAATTTAATCGACTTCGGCTTTAGTAAATGAGAGGGATCACTTCTATACCTTCTCAACGCGGATAAATGGAAAACATCATGCATTTGAGATAACTCTAAAGGCAAATCTAATCGATACGCTACAGGTCCAATTCTTTCAATCATTTCATACAGTCTTATAAAAGGAGGACTCAACTTTCCATGCTTCCTAAATTGGACTATTCCTTTTTATGGAGATATCTTTAGGAATACTATATCTCCTACCTCAAACTCTATATCCTTTCTTTTCAGGTCAGAATAACTCTTTTACCTGTCTTGAGCTACTTTTAATGTACTATGGATTAATTCAACCTTGTCTGTAGTCAACTGCATAATATTTAGTCCCATAATTTCTCTTTTCCCTACCTCATTCTAACATATTAGAGTTCTACATTTCTTTCCATATAACGCTTCATAAGGTGCCATGCCAAGACTAGCATGGTGACTGTTGTTGTATGAAAATTCCATTAACAGTAAGTGCTTATCCCAACTTCCTTTGAATTCCATCACACATGCTCTCAATATATATTACAAAGTTTGAATAGTCTTTTCAGATTGACCATCAGTTTATAGGTGAAAGGAAGTAGTAAACTTCAACTTTGTACCCAGAGCTTGATGTAAATTGGGCCAAAATCTAGATGTAAACCTGGGATCTCTATCTGATACAATGGAGATTGGTACATCATGAAGTCTTATGATCTCATTCATATAAACTTGTGCTAACTTATCCAAGGAATGATCCACTTTGACTTAATAAAAAGTGAGCTGATTTAGTGAGTCTGTCCACTATCACCCATATAGCATAATGTCCTTGTTGCGTACAAGGTAATTCCATTACAAAATCTATAGTAATATACTCCCATTTCCACTATGGAATAGGAAGTGGTTGCAAAAGACCTGGTGGATGTTGATGTTCAGCTTTCACTTGTTAACAAACTAAACATTTTGCTACATCTCTTTCCATACCCTGCCACCAATAGTTTTCCTTTAGTATATGATACATCTTGGTACTACCCGGATGCATTGAGTACGTAAAACAATGTGCTTCCTCCATAATTTCCCGCTTCAAATCTTCTACATTTGGAACACAATTTCTTTCTTCAAACATTAAAGTTCCATATTCTCTAAGAGAAAAATCAGTACGTGACATAAATGAGCATCCTAAGTTTGAGCTTTCTTAACTCTTTTTACCAGAACAGGTCTAACATTGAGAGGTGCCAACAATGTTCCTTGATTACCCTACTCCATTCCCACGTTTATGGCTTGAAGTTCCATAAATAAAGAAAATTGCTTTAACTTCATATGCGTTAAATTACTATAGGATTTCCGACTAAGAGAATCTGCCACCACATTTATCTTGCCAGGATAATACTCTATTGTACAGTCGTAGTCCTTTAAAAACTCAATCCATCATCTTTGTCTCAAATTCAACTCCTTTTGACTAAGGAGGTATTTAAGAGATCTATGATCAGTAAAAATTCAACACGTTTCTCCATACAGATAATGCCTCCAAGTCTTACGAGCAAACACTATAGCTGCTAATTCCAAGTTATGGATAGGATAGTTTAACTCATGCGGCCTTAGTTATCTGGAAGCATATGCTATAACCTTTTCATATTTCATGAGAATACAACCCAATCCTTTCTTAGAAGCATCACTATATATCACAAATTCACCATCACTAGAAGGAAGAGTTAATAATGGTGCAAAAGTTAAACATGCTTTAAGTTTCTCAAAACTCCTTTGACACTCTTTTGTCCATATAAACTTTATATTTTTCCTTAATAATTTTGTCAATGGAGATGATATGATAGAGAAATCTTGAACAAATCGATGATAGTAACTAGCTAAACCTAAGAAACTCCTTATCTCTATCATATTAGTTGGTTGTTCCCATTTAACTACTACGTCAACTTTCTTAGGGTCTACATAAATGCCTTCTGATGATATAACACGCCCTAAGAAATCAATCTGATCCAGTCATAACTCATATTTGCTCAATTTAGCAAATAATTGCTTACTTCTCAAAGTTTACAAAACTGTCCTTAAATGTTCTTCATATTCCTCCTTACTTCGAGAATATACCAATATATCATCTATGAATACAATCATAAATCTATCCAGGTATTCCCAAAATACTCTATTCATGAGATCCATAAAGGTAGCTGGTGCATTGGTTAACCTAAATGGCATAACAAGAAACTCATAATGTCCATAACGTGTCCTAAAAGCCATCTTAGGTTCGTCTATTTCTTTGATTTTCAGTTAGTGATATCTAGACCTCAAGTCGATCTTTGAGAAAACATTAGCTCATTGTAATTGATCAAAATGATCATCAATATGAGATAATAGATACTTATTACGCACTGTAACCTTGTTTAACTATCAATAATCTATACATAGCCTCATGGAACCATCCTTTTTCTCGACAAACAATATAAGTTCTCCCCATGATAATATACTAGGTCTAATAAAACCCTTATCTAATAACTCTTACAATTGAATGCTCAATTTTTTTAACTCTACTGGAGCCATTCTATAAGGTGCTTGAGAAATAGGAGATGTACCAGGAATCACATCTATAGTAAATTTAATCTCTCTATCTGGAGGTAAACCTAAAAGATCTTCTGGAAAAACATCTCTGAATTCATATACTATTAGGATATCTTCTAATTTTGGCCCTTCAGACTTAGTGTCAACCACATAAGTAAGATATACTTGACAATCCTTCCTTAACATTTTCCTCACAGTTATGGTGGATATCAAACAAGAGGGAAGAGCATGTCGTATCCTTTAAAAAGAAAATTTAATTTCCCCAGGATGATTAAACTCTACTACTTTCTTGAAATAATCTACTGTAGTATAGTAGCGAGATAGCCAATCCATGCCTAAAATTGCATCTAAACTTAAGTTCTAGGGGAACTAAGTTTGCTAGAAGCTTATGCTCACCTATCTTAACTACACAATCCTTATATACTTTCTCACAAGCCTTAAAGTTTCCTAAAGTGACTCTTCTCTAGTTGTTCTACAGCATACCTCCCCGAGCTTATCTTTAGCCACAGGTCGAGCTACCAACTAGCTATCTTATAGAACTCTGACTCATCTAAGGCTGACTTCCTTATTATCCATAACTCATATATGAACCTCGACCATTGCCACTGTAAACCGGTCTAGGTGTTAACGTGCTAATTTCTCTATTAGCTTGTCTATCTCTAAAATTTTGAGAGGAACTAAGAATAAATCTTTTATTCTTCTGTTCTTGATCTATCTCCTCTTTCCTTGCCTTCTCAAAAGCAAGTGTCTTCTGAATTAGTTCCTAAAAATTATTCCCTTTCTACCACGCTATTCTAGTTTTCATATAAGCTTTTAGTCCACTGCTGAACCTATCGCACTTAATTTCCTCCGAAGGCATGATTTCAGACACAAAGTGATATAAATCCTCAAATTGATCTGCATACTTCTTGACTGATAGACTAATTTGAGTCAAACTAAAGAATGCCTCCTGCTTGCTTTTCTTATAAATGCTCATTAGATATTCCTTATAGAATTCCATGAGAAACACGTTCCATATCAACCCCTTACCATATAATCAATAAATTCTGGATAGCCAATCTTCCGCTAATCCTTTCACAAATCCATGCACATTCTGAACCTTCTCAATCTCTATCAACCCTAGGATTAAATAAGCTTTCTCTAGCTTCTTCAACCATTCATCAGCTAGTCCACCATCTATAGACCCCTCAAAATCATATGCACCTAGCCTACGTGCACGATCCATAATCATCCAGGGATTACGATACTGCTCTCGTGAAGTCATAGCAGCCATAAAAGCTTAGGTCATTAAAGCTCCCATACCAGTATCAATTTGCAATAGAGGTACTGGCTGTGTTGGCTAAAGAATAGGTAGAACTGGTGGCTGAGCTAGAGGTACAGGAACAGGTTATGGTGGTAGAGCTGCTGGATACACTCATGATATACTACTAGAGGTAGAATCCACATATTCCCCTCCACTAACAGACATATCGTCCGCTCTTTCAAGATGATCTAGAAGATTATTATGAGGTTGGCCAATATCAGCAATTCTAATAACACGGCCACAATTTCTATGGCCTCTACCACCTCTAAGTCTCGGCAGTATTGTTCTATAAAAATATAACAGAATAAAGTCTTAGACTTCATAATTCTATTCTAGAGATAGAATACTATATAAATTGTTAAACCTAGGCAAATTGTTGAACTTAGGCTCTGATACCAAAAGTTGTCACACCCGCTCTGCTAGTTATTGAGCAGGCATGACATGTTGAGCTGGCTAGTGCTACTGCTGGAAGTGGGAATATACTTATATTGCTAGTAACTTAAAATCAACTGAAGGTAATACTGCTATTATGCATCATAAAAATCTTTTTCATACATCCTCATATTCAATATATACAATCCACTTATTATTATCAAGAAAACTTAAAGATAAACTCCAAAAGACTATAAACAGAGTTGATTGGTGCAACCTCTTATAGACACTAGGTGGACTCCCAAAATAGGTCCTACGAGCTACTATTATTAAAACTCCAGTGAATCTGAAAATATTTTAAAATAAAGGGTGGTGAGTGTAATAATACTCAGTGAGTGGTACAAAAAATATAGTATAATAAAGTAAAATGGGAACACTAGCTATTAGCAAAAATAAATATAATGATGTATTCATAACTATATAGAGAATAGTTATTAAGCTGCTGAAATATCATAATATAATATAAGCATAAGCTGATTTGTTGCTAGCTGAAATAATATAATACTATACAGTTGCTATGAAACTGAATAAACATTCATAATCATTTTAATCCATACATTCATTAAATATATAACCAAGAGATTATGCTAGTTTACTGACACACTGGGCACAATGATGACGTTGGCAGCCCAAGTGTATATATATAATGCTGGTCATACGCATGCGCAGAGCTGTCCCCCAAAGGCTAACCACCTAATTGTACACCTCTAAGGCTATATGTACAACCAAGTGATATCCCCAAGACAGTTGCTAATAATATTGTTGATATAAGACACCAGTTATCATGGTGTAATCTAAAGGATACATATTACGAGTGTATAGGTTTGCTTATAAATCAATCATTCACATTTATCAAACTGATAATAAAATATAATAGTTGAATATCTAGTTGATGCTAGTATCAAATACTGCTGAGAATAATCATTTCATAAAATAATAACAAACACATTCTTGCTTTAAAATACTTTAACTATGTCAATAGCAAATATAATGCTACATATTCCCAATTTTCAATGTAAAGGCTAATGTAACTTATAATATTATACTTTACAAACTAATATTTGATAAAACCTTATTTGTAAGAAAACATCAATTATTATGTCATAGGAAACATTTTAATATCTTTACATACATAAATATATATGTACTTAGCTTCAAAACTAATTTGATATACATATAGCCACTCACCTGAGCTTGTTGAGCCCAAACACTAGTTAGTTGGTCCAGGCCTAGGCTCTACCATTACTACAGATTTTGATCCTATCATCTATAAGTAAAACCATATGATCACAAGCTAAAATCTCAATTCTACTCAACTTAATCAATCTACGGCTAAAAGATATGGTATAGGACCCAAAAAATGGTCTGTAACTGCTCAAATTAAGGTTTTAGGCTTAAAAATGGTCACTAAGGTGCCTCTTCAGTGCACTGAGGTGACGCCTTGGCACATTGTAGATGGGTTCCTGTAGTAAAAATGACCATTTTTTGCATATTTTAACTAAAGTCTAACACCAATACAACATCCAAATAAGGAAAATACTTAAAAAGGGTCTGTTTTAGCATAAGTAAAGCTTAAAACTCAACATACAATCAAATTATCAAAATTGAATAATTCAAAAGCTTGAAAGTTAACATAGGTTTACTTACCAAATCTTTTATATATAAATCTTAAATCAGCAAAGAAAAGCTTAAAGTAATTGTTTAGAATTTGAAAAGTGTAAGTTTTGAGAGAAAGGAAGAAGAAACGAAGAAAAAAGGAAATAAGGAAGGAAAAGAAATGGTTGGCGGTGTAAGAAGGAAAAAGAAGATGATGATACTACATTTTTTAGCAAATATCCATTTTAACCCTTATAAAAATCATTAAGCATGAAATAGCCCTCAAAACTTATTTCTAATGTAATTTGGTCCATAAATCTATCTAAAAGCTAATTAATCTCTAGGGTAGAATATTACATTTTTCTTGCTTCAATTTGAACACCCATTTATTCTTGAGTATCCTTTTACTTTTAGAAAGTTGCACCAATTCAAAGGTATTATTTTCTTAAAAGAATTTCATCTCCTCTTGCATAACTTCTTCTTACTTTTCTTTGTGTTCACTTGAAATAATTTCTTTATAGCATTCTAGTTCTCCTCTTTTAGTAAATGCCACATACTCAATTGAAGGGTATTTATAACTTTTTACTTGACCTCTAGCTGATCTTCTCAATTTAGATTGTATGATAGAAGGTTCATTAGCATCTTCTTCGCCATGTCCCCTTTCACTAGCTTCTTGTAAGGCTTCCCTTTCATTGTGACTAAGAGGTAGATGAACCGGGTCCATATTTACTGAATATTCTTATGTTTGCTTGTGCCCCACCTTCTTTTTGATATCTTTAATGGTTTAATCTTCAAAAAAGATAACATCTCTACTTTTGATAATCTTTTTGTCAATTAAATCCCAGAGTCTATAGACAAATTCTTTATGAGCATAACCTAAGAATATACATTCCTTGGATTTTCCATCAAGCTTAGTTCTTTCATCTTATGGAACATAAACAAAATCTCTGGAGCCAAATACTTTCAAATGCCTATAAGAAATATCTTTTCCAGTCCACACTCTTTGTGGTTTATCGCCATTAAATGGAACTGAAGATGACAAGGAGATTAGATCAACTGCAATTCTCATTGCCTCCCCCTCAAAGAGTTTGACAATTTTGTATTTGAAAGAATACATTTGATTCTTTAACAAATTATTGTGTTCATCCTTTCTATAATACTATTATATTGTGGTGTTTTTGGTACTGTCTTCTCAAGCCCGATGTTGAATTTTTTATAGTATTCTTTAAATGGGCCCCTATATTTACCACCATTGTTTGCATAAATACACTTCAATAGTCTTCTAGTTTCTCTTTCCATATTTGTGTGAAATTTCTTGAAAACTTCTAGCACTTGGTTTTTGAATTTTAGGCCAAATGCCCATAGTTTTTTAAAGCAGTCATCACTAAACATTACAAAAGACAAGGCACCACCAAGACTTCTGGTTTGCATAATGTATATATTAGTATATACCAAATCAAGAATAATTAATTTTTTTCATAGTGTAATACTTTGGATGCAACTTTGTGTTGGTTTTCATAGATGCAATCAACACAAGTTTGTAGAGATACCTCTTTAATTATGGTTAAGATTTTCATGCTAGCCTTTGAAGCCCTTCCTCTCTCATATGACTGAGCCGTTTATACCATAGCTCAATTAGAACTTCTTTTTCCATTATATTCATTCAGTTTTTCAGTAGCTTTGCTTCTATTTTGTAAAAGGAGTTGATCTTTTTTTCTCTAGCCATCACAAGGGTACATTTAATAAGCTTCCACTTCTATCTGGCAAAATAACTTTTGTAGCCTTCATCATCAAGCTTCCCAGTGGAGACTAAATTCAACTTGATATATAAAATATATCCTACATCTTTAAAGAGAAATTCACATCTAGTATTGGTTTCTAAATGGACATCTCCCATGTTAATAATTCTGGATGCTCCATTATTTTCCATTCACACCAAGCCAAAGTCTCCAGCAATATAGGATAAGAAGATATATTTCCTTAAAGTAACATGGAAGAAGGCACCTGAGTCAACCACCTAAGTTTAATTTTGATATGTGAGATTGATAATATTGTCATCTAGGACAATTTTAACTTCTCTACAACTATTGCAGTGTTTGCTTGTGAGGATTTTGCTAATTTATTTCTTGATTGCTCAGCTTTTCTTTTTTGCACTTCCTTATCTGAGATTTTGATCGACCTCTTTGTTGATTCTAGTGAGATATATTTTTCTTTCTTCCAAGTCATTCTTATTTTTCTATCATAAGAGCTTTAGATGTTTCACTATTTTTCTTTTACCTAGTTTCTTCATTGAGTAACCTGTCCTTCACTATCTCCAATGTTACCTTTCCATCAATAGCTGAATTTGTAATTAAGATAAAAAGTGTATCCCAATTTTTTTAGTAAAGAAATTAGTAAAAATGTTATCAATTGATTGTCATTATTGAGAGTTGATCTGCAACACCTTCAATTTCATTGATGTGTCCTAATATGTTATTGCCATCTTTATACTTCAAAGTGATGAGACATCATATTGAATTGGCTACATTTTGTGCACTTAGTTGCACGTATGTCTTCTTTAATTTTTTCGATAGCTTTTAGGCATCAATTTCTTTGGCAACATTCTGCATAATGCTTCCCTCAATTCAATGTCTAAATTGAGCTACACTTTTCCTATCGAGCACCTCCCAATCTTCATCTTTCATGTCCGCTAGCTTGCCAACTGCTATACCATTGAAAGTTTTGATAGGTTGCCATAGATCTTTCATGTATAAGAGATGCTCCATCCTTGACTTCTAAGCTAAGTAATTTATTGGAGTCAATTTAAACATATTTCATGTTTTCCCCATTTTTATCTAGATAGAAAATTTTTTAACTAACCAAGCTCTAATACCACTTTTTTAGAGAAATTATTCTCTGTTAGATATAAAATGGGATTCACAAAATAAATAAAAGAAGTGAAATGTACATAATAATATAAAGGCGGCTTAGCCTACCCAAAAATAAAAATAATAAAGTGGTCAAACCAGTTAATATATGAGTAAATTAGATAGTAAAATATGCCGTATAAAAAGGAAAGAATTTAAATATGATACCAATTTTATTTTATTTTTGTACATGGAAACATTATAAATGGAAATATCACGGGACCTAATCCAGTTAAATTATTCACTATAAAAAAAATAGGATTACAAATACACCTCCTCAATTTATGGTTCACACCTCTCACAAATTAGCTTTCAAATAATATTAATTTTTCTTTCCTCTTTTACACACAATATAGAAGCTCACATATATATTTTTCACTCACCCCTGAAATAAAATTCTCTCGTCATGTAGAAAGAGCTCCTTATTTCCATAATTTTTCTTTTTCAGTCTGCACAAAAAAATTACTGTCTATGAATGGCTATTTATAGTCATCCTTGGCTACTAGGACTGAGTACGGGACGGAGAAAAAACTGAATTGAACCGAAAATCCGAACTGATAGATAAAAAAACCGTACCGAACTGATTAATTTTAACCCCGAACTGAATGGAACCGGACCATTTAACTAATTTGGTATGGTACTGGAGATTTGTAAAAAACCGTACTGGAACTGACCCGAAAACCGTACCGAACCGAAAACCGAATATAGTACCAGATATTATATGAATAAATAATATATAGATATTAATATTTATTATTGAACTTAATTTTATAGTTTATATGTATATATATATAAACAAAATTAAAATTATTAATTTCATTATTATTACTAT
>CATIWO010234500.1:0-17563 GCA_949673435.1 Macaranga tanarius | reverse complement strand
TCGAATCTATTCTCATCACCTGAATGCTCAACCCTATCATAAGCTTCATAATCCGTTGAATTATCATTTTTAAATTCTCTCAAACCTGTATACTCATCAGCATTTTCACATTCTTCAAACATCTCACAATCATTATTTCCTCCTTTTTTAGGTGTGGGTTTTTTTTTTCAGAAGGAGTAAAGGGCATGTATACAAAGGACTTATCATTTTCTATATTCTGACGAATGCCAATATTTAGGGGATCTACAATTTTAACAAAATATACTTCCATATAGGGGTATCCCTTGTTATATTCCAATATGTTCATCACATCTTTGTCTTTTAAAATCTCATAAAAAGTCTCATTGCCACTTATTCCCCATAGTTTGTTCCACATCCTACACCCTATTTTATATCCATATGAATTATAATACCACTATAATTCAAAGAACAACAGACCGTCTACATCAAAATCATTCATTTCTTCTACTATCCCACCCTCATACACCATATTAGGATTTTTAACTTAACCTTCCTTATGGTAAATACTCAAATTCACAATACCCATTGCCTACAAAAGATTGATATAGCATGCATGCATCAAAAAGTTGCACAAAATTTTAAATTTTTTTCATGATCTATCATCACTATCAATTAAATTAAAAAAAAAAGCTCCTAGTTACCATAACTCCTAACCAGTACCCGATATTCCCTTCATGGTACCCATTTAAGTCGCCTATTAACCCAAACCCTATAACCCTTCTATATGTGAAAATGGACCATTTCAATATTGAATTTACATACCTTGTGCCTCATGTAACAATGTGCATTCTTTGCTATGTTGTGAAAGTTTTTGAAATTGATTACTCAATAATCATCAAAAGCTCTCCATTCTTCTTCATGCTCCAATGTTAGAAAGAAAATCAAACAAATTTTAGCTCTCAATTAACCGATTGTAGAATATTCACTAAGCTAGAGTACTTTCACGCTGGATTGATTTAGGGATTGTAGATGGTTTTATAAGGAAATGAGTCATTTTTTAATTTAGGGGTTTAAATCAAAGGAACGACATCGTTTCTTTTTTTCTGAGTCGACTCTATGTAAGATGCCAAATCGAGTGCCACATGTACGCCACGTCAGCTGAATTTACGGTGTTAGGGACTTTGCCCATTATGTGCTAATGGAACGGTTCTCAGAGTAGTTATGTATCACTGAAAAAACCACAGGGTTAGACATGTAAAAACTTGAAACCGCAGGGTACAAAAATATACTTTCCCCTATATAATATTTACTTACTAGATTAAACTACAACTACACATATTAAGTTATATTTATTTAGTACTACTACCTAAAACTAATATTTAAATTAAATCTTATACATTTATATTAAACAAGCTTATTAATGAACTAATAAACAAGCATATTCACGAGTTTTGCTGCACAGTCTCCACCATCTACACATTTGCTACAATTTATTCTTTTTATTCTTGGTTCTATTGTGGTGATTAATGATAGTGGTAGAACTAGTAGTCACGCCGTAGTCATGACTAACGAGCTCTAGGATATTCATGCTGGTATTGTGACTAAAAAGTGATGATTTATTAACTAATTGCTGGATACTTGCATTTTGAAAATTGTTTTAAAAAATATATGTTTGCTTTTATGTGGTTTAGCAATACACAGAAAAGAGGCTAATCCAAATAAACTATAGCTATGAGGGGATGGATGAGGACTAGAGGAGATCAAATACAATGGAGAAAGCAAAGATCAGAATAAACAACCAATCTTTGTTTGTATTTTTGAAATGAAAATTAAATAAGTCCAAGTCTTTGTTTATGTTTAAAATCAAATTGAATGAGGATGAGGATTCATATTATCCACTAAACTATATTGAAGTGTTTGTTTATATGTTTTTAATTGAAGCCTTTGTTTATGTTTTTCAAACTGAAGTCTTTGTTTATAGTTTTGTGTTAGTTTTAGCAGCCTTTGTTTTATAATGTTGTCCAGTTTGTTCCCATTCAGCTGTTTCATTTTTGACACCTCTAATATAAATAGCCTTGATGCATGGACTCAAATCTTTTTGTAAATAAAAGGAAAAATAAACCAAGTGCTTTAATTTGGGTGGTTAACACCCACTAAAGTGGTGTCATAGGTGGTGGGTTGGACACCTCCCTCTCTCTCTAACATGATTATCTTTGCTAAAAAAAATTTTAAAAATAAAAAATTGTAATGGTGGTGGTGGTGTTGAAATTCTATCTTGTAGGTTTCTAAAAAGCATAAATGAAATTTATTATTAATTAGAAAAAATTGTATCCCAAAAGGTGGCCTAAAAAATGTTTTCATCTCTGATGCCTCAAATTTTAAATAAAAATTAATAAAATCTAAAATATGTTGTTTTTGAATTATTAATTTATAGGAATAATTACATAAGATCTTGTATTTTAAGAGTTTTAACATTCTGAATTTGTAGTTTTTTTTTTTGCAACATTTTAGTATTCTGTGGTTTTATATTTATAGCATTTAGGTATTTATTACAACTCGTGATTTCTCTTTTCGAGCATCCAAAAATTAAAAATTTAATATAATTTAATAGAGAAGGAAAAAATAAGTCTATATATGATAGTTTTAAGTGGTAATAATAATATAAATAAAAGAAAAAGTAAAAATAATTTTTTATTTTTTTATTTTGAAAAAAAGATTTTGAATACTATGGACAACAACATTATTGCTAAAATCATGATAAATTATGAGAAATTAAATAAAAATTAAAAATCAAATTTTTTGGATGTTAGAAAAGAAAAAAATCACGAGTTGTAATAAATTTTATCACTCAAGTGCTATAAATATAAAATTACGAGGCATTGAAATGTCACAAAAAAATATAGGTCTAAAATAATAAAACATTTAAATCACAAGTTACTTGTTCGTACACATGTAATTTAAAATAACTAATTTTAAAAAAAAAATCTTATAAACAAAAATCCATGAACAAATTATGGTGACATAAATAAAAATAAAAATATATATTTTTTTTAATGAAATTAGAACATATATTAATTATATAACAATTCATACAACTGGGAAGAAATATTACACAACCAGTCACGAGAAAGAGAAGAAGATAGAGCTGCCTTGGCAACCCAATCAGCAGCCTTATTCCCTTCTCTCCTAAATTCCTAATAACAGAAAATTTAACAGATAACAACTGATTTGTTCGAGATCGGATACTAGATACAAGAGCATCAATCTCCCAACTAACATTATTAGCTCCAATAATAGAATTATACAAAATTAATGAGTCAATTTAGAAGACGCATTTAGCCACTCCCTTCGCCTGATCTAAAGAAACTGCCATCAAAAGAGCCTCCGCCTTTGCAGCCAAAGCTGATGCAGTGTACCTTGAAATGGCTTCTTTATTATTATTATAAAACACAACTCTCTTTTTAAATATAAGACCACAGTCTGGTCATTGTTAGTTGTGCTTAAATCATTAGTCAGCAGAAATGTAATGAATTTTCTGTTTTTCTTGTTTTTTTTTTTTTTAATGAGAAGTGTAAATAAAAGTAAAAATATTATGTTTTTACAAACTTAATTAAAGAAGAACATGTTTTTATTTTTTTAACTTATAACCTATTTTAAATTTTAATTTCATAATAATCATATAATCTATTAATTTTGTATAACAAAAATAAAAAAATTAGTGAAAAGTGACAAATTATCCTTAAACTATTACTCATATTTTATGATAGCAAATAAAATTGATTAACAATAAATATATATCATAGAAAAGCTTTCTTTTTGTAGTCAAGTGAATTCAACTTATTTAGAATTTATGTTGTATTAATTTAATTATTAATAAAGTTTACCCATGTTAAAAAATGATAATATAGATGGATGCGAATAATAGTAGTGGCTCCCCTCAAGTACACTTTTCCTCAAGTTTCCTCAAGTTCATTGTTAAATTAAAAGACGTCTTATTAAAATACTAATCTAACAACTCATATTCATTCTTAACAATAAATTTTACAATTTTAGGTGTGAATCAAAATAAAAAATAGATAATTTTAATAAAAATATATTAATAATACATGTTTATATTTACAATAATATATTAGATTAATTAAAAATAAATATTTTTTGAATATAAAGACACTATATATTCATTTAATTAACAAATAACATATTTTTAATTAAAAATGTATAAATAATTTATTTTTCCTAGTATTTTTTATTCTTTTACTTTGAAAATGATAATAACCATTAGATTAGTATTTTAATGATGTGTCTTTAATATAACAGTGGACTTGAAGAAACTTGAGTAAAAGTGGACTTGAGGGGAGCCACTCCTTGCCAATAATTATAATCATGTTTTCAAGTTAGATTAGGTTCAAAATAATTGCCAAATTTGAATAGGATAAAATTATATTAAAAATATTTATATAAATTCAGGTATTTATAACATATGTAAGGAGGATTTCGTAAGTTAATATGTTCATCTAATTAATGACTTTATTTTTTTATTATAAAATGAAACTAACTTAAGAAAGTTGTTACTTTTCATCAATTTTTAAAATTTTGAAAATATAATTTTAATAGATTATTAGTTATCATAAAAATTAAAGTATAACATAAATTATTAATATAAAGATAATTATATATGGGAAGTTAATGATTCCACAAAAAGTCAATATCTTCACCTGGCGGCTTTTAAATGGCATTCTTCAGACTGGCTCTGAGTTGCGAAGAAGGGAAATGCACTCTGATGGAATCTGCAGAAGGTGTGGGGTTGCCTTGGAAACGCCAGAACATGTTTTTAGGGACTCTGTTTGGAGCTCTACTTGTTGGTACACAAGTTGTTTTGGATTGGATGTTACTGCAGTGGAGAGGAGAGGAGAGGGTTGCTTCTTGACTGGATTTATCTGCAGAAGGAACGCCTCCCAAACGAGTGGCTTACTTGTTTTCTCATGCACTTATGGATGATTTGGTATGCTCGCAACAAGATGTTTCATGAGACTGTTCTACTTGATCTTAGCAGCTGTAAATATTTTTAATTTTGAAATAATTCAATAATTAAAAATTTAGTAATTAGATTAATGTATTTTAGTGTTAAATGTATGACCCACATTTTAAAATTTTTATATATTATAAAATAGTTGATAATTTAAGTAATATAGTTAACTATTAAATATTACATATTATTAAAAAATATAATCTATTTAGAAAAGTTAAAATATTTATGCCAAAATTAAAAATTTTGAGCTAAATTTGCTACAAATAAAAATGTTAGCCTTTTTATGTAAATATTTAGTTAATGTTACAGTAGGTTCTACATCAGTAGTGCCACTTAGGATGTCACGTCAACATCTTCACACTCAATTTTGAGCTATAATTGCTACTGATTTTTCAAATTTGATTATTTTTACTAAGATTTTAAAAATGAGTTAAATTGTAATAAGTTAAAAAAGTTTGAATTTTTTAAACCAATTGACATTGTTTAATTAAAACTTTAAAATGTAATATTCTATAATCATAGAACTGAAATGTAAAAAAAGTTAATTTTAAGATATATCTAACAAAAATTTATTTTAACTAATAAATATAAATAAAAGCACATTTCAGAATTTTATTTTTATTACACAAACATTTGTTTATTTTGTAGTTAATACTCTGTAAAACACGTAATATAAAATATATATTATAATAATCTATGTATAGTAATTTCAAATAAATATAAGTATATAATTTAAATATATAAATATATTCATTATTATTATGGTTGTTGTTGTTGTTATTTCAAATTTAAAATTTTCAATACAATAATTATATAAAATAATTATTATAAGTGAAAGTTATACATGATAATTATCAAGTATTAAATCATTTATTTTAATGAAAAAACTAAATTAATGTTATTTGTTAATATATAAATGCACAATACATATTATTTAATTAAAAATGAAAATGATTTATTTAATTAAAAATGAAAATGAAAATTTTAAATTTTGTTAATATTCTTTTGTATTTTGACTCTTAAAATATTAATACATATTTTATATGAATCATTATAAATTATATATATTATTTAGTATTACAAATTCATTATATTCATATTATAATAATTTATAAATTTCATAATATAAAAATTAAAATAAATTATACATTTAATAAAT
Organism: Macaranga tanarius; assembly: GCA_949673435.1. Classification (NCBI taxonomy): domain Eukaryota; kingdom Viridiplantae; phylum Streptophyta; class Magnoliopsida; order Malpighiales; family Euphorbiaceae; genus Macaranga; species Macaranga tanarius. The sequence continues at coordinate 11,414 of CATIWO010234500.1, read as the reverse complement.
ATCTTATTTACGTGCAACATACCTGAGGGGAAAACTAATATTTATAAAATTATATAATAAGAGGCAGTTTTTTTTTTTTTTAAATCAAATGAAAATAAAAATTATAAATGCACTTCCAATCCTACACATGAGCATGAAAAATTACCAGTAGATTACTTTTATGCTAATATTTATTTAAAATTTTTAAAAGATTTTACTAATGTATAAAATGCACAAAACAGTCAAATCAAATTTATCATTTAATTTATCTTCTTTTAACTATTTTAGTGAAATCCTCTTTGAAATAAGCATCTTATGCGCGGTTCTTTCGGCAGTGTAGTGCTTCCGGTTGAAGAGTTTAAGCATTATTTTTAAGACATGGATGTACGCTATTGCGAAGACTCTTCACTATTCAACTAAACTGCAAATTATTTTTACAATTAAAGACACAACTCTAAACATGACAACACTTCAATGCTCGACTCATCTCAATACTTCATAAGATGCCGGACAAACTGAAATCTGGACATGACTCTGTCGTATCAGATTTAATTCAAACAGCGGCCTGATGAACTCTGGACTCCAGGAAATCATCAGCAGCAACTAAAAATTTCACCCTACAAGAACTTTAAATAATGAGCCTGCATTTTAGTCCTCTAAGACCAAACCGTCATAGAGCCAATTTCTCATAATTACAAAAGCCTGCTCTGCATCTCCATCTTCTTCAGGGGAATTAGGACGGTGCGCAAAGCCATGGCCTCTTCCTTGGAATATAACTACCCTCGACCTCTCTCCGATGTTCTTCTCTATATCTTTCAAGACATTGACTGAACAAAGTGGATCATTATCTCCTGAAATGAATAATACAGGAACCTTTACACCAGAAGCTATAGATGGGTCCATCCTTGTACCATAAAAAGAAACCCCAATGCCAAAACAGCCATCTTGATCTCTAGATAGAACCTCTATTACTCTGCCTCCTCCAAAGCAAAACCCAATTACACCAAGCTTCTTTGAAATTCCTGCGGCTAAAAATTCATCTGCCATCCATTTTGCTGCTGTTGCAATGTCCTTTGCAACTCTCTGCGGTTCCTGTTTTGCTATCCACTGTTCAAGTGCAGTCTTTGGCCGATCTTTTGACCATGGATCTCCACGAAATAAATCAGGAACTAGAACACTGCAGTTTAATTCATTGGAGACAGAAAGTTATAAAGGGTTCGAGAGGAAGCTGTAAAAGACTAAATAAATTATAACAAGCATCATTAGTAAGGTAACACTAATATGTTTAAGGAAAAAAGAACAAAACACCAGTTTTCCCCTTCCTCATTTCAATTGCAGTTTCTCTCCATTATCCTTTCTGCGCAGTCAAATTTCTATTAAGCATAGACTAGTGATCAGGTACTTCTTTTCTCCTTCCCCAGAACAACAGTTTACTTGTACATATGAATTTGTATACTGTGCTCATTCCTTTAAGTTTCCTAGTTCTTGGGAAATCTTAAACACACTTGAAGCAAATGAAATAAATATCCATACATTTTAAAATTTCTGAAGTAAAACTACCCTAATTGTTTGTCTTAACCATAAAAAAAAAAAGCATAAGAAAATTGTGTTAGAAGCATGCCAAGAACACATAGATCAACATTCACTTAAACAAACATACTTATAACCGTTGCAAGCAACACGATATGCAAAGTCTCTTGTAGACGAATCTTCAAACCCAAAAATATCAGACAAGAGAAGTATGCCAGTTCCGTTATTATTTTTCACTGCCTTGAAGAGATAAGCATCGATGGTATCAACACCTTCACCTATTGACAGTTCCACACCATTGACTAACTCGCATGCCTCATCATCTATGTCATCTTCAACTTTCAACAGGTTACAGGAAACTTTACGGGCAACACTCTCTGTAGATGATCTCTGAGGACTCAAATTGCATTTTCTCTGTACATGCACTGAAGTTTTACAGTCAAAATTTGCATAGTATTCAGATACATTAACATTGAACTACAAACATTTTGAGAAAGCTCAAATAACAGTTCCCAAAATATATTGTTAATTAAATCATCAAAACTGCCAGTGAAAAAGTTTCAATAAGCCCAAACCAAAGAAATAATTGCAGAACAAATATAATCACCAAAACAGCTATTTCTATGTTAGTGAAAGAATATTATTGCCCCACATAAGTATAAGGAAATTTGTTAATTGTACTGTCATCATGTTTCGGTATGCGTGGATTAAAAATTTGGTGCATCTAAGTAATATTGGAAATGCATATTGTGGGAAAAGACGTCAAATATGGACTCACAGAAGCTATTGAATAGGACATCAAATGGGTAGGTTGTAAAAATTGTCATTTCATGATTCATTAAACTTTGAGCTTTATAGCAGAAAATGATGCAAATGCCAAGTTGGTGGAAATCAAGTACATTAAATGCTTCATGCACCCTTTAGTCCATCCTGATGTGAGGAATAATGAGGTTGTAAGTCCTACTAAAATAAATTGGCATGTAGTTCATTTTAAGAGTTCTTTTCGGTTCTTAATGTATGAAGAAGGGGCAGTAGCAGGCACAGGAAATGACAGATGCAGATTTTCATGAATAGACAATTGATCAGCCTTAAAATTCAAGCTTAAAACGCAGAGCCACCTTGCACTTGCAGCAGCTTTGAGCGGCTTACAAGGTGATTTCAAACCCTACAGAAAAGAAAATCAGCAACTCTGTAACATTTTGCAGGTGAATTGCTAATTTTCTCCACCAATAGAAAAAGTCGGTGATGGTAGTTCGTAAATTCAGTGGTGATTGAAATGCTATTTGAATTAATTCCCCAAAAAGACTCGTGTATTTCTGAATTTTGAGAATCAAAAAGGGGTTCTGGACTTATGAATTTGCGATTGTTACTTCTTACTTCTACAGAAAAGCAAAAATGAAACTTCTCTCATAATGTCATCAAGTCTTTCTTATGGAAAATTGAAAATCATGTAGAGAGATAGAAGTAAAATTTGATCAAAAAGTTTGGGAGGTTCAACTGATTCCCAACTTGATTCTTTCTTTATAGTTCACATAACTTCATTTCTCCAGTTACTTAAACTAAGGGCACAGTGACTAGAGCATATTTTTATAATCCCTCTAATCTCCTGAGGAACAAATTATATGATAGTAACAAAATTTCCTATATACGATTACTGTTGATCATGCAGGTTAGTAAACTGCAACCCCAACAAAGTAAAATTTCTTTCACGGACTCAAAAACATAATTAATAAGGAAAAGCAAGAAAAAAAAGAAATCAAACCACTCTCATGGCTCAATTTGTTTCCCTTAGTCCTTTGAAACTGTGAAATTGAGTATGCCAGAGGTGTGAGGTGCATTAACCATTGTGTTTCTATGCATCCAAATTCCCCTAATACACTAGTGATTATTAGTGTAACAAATTCCCCTCATTGTTCAACACAATTAGTACATAATTAAAGAAAATAATTAGTTCACAGTTAAGCAAGTGAACCAGCACCACTTCTCCAGCATAGAAGTGTGCGTGTAAGGCCATTTAGAAGAAATTTAGCCGAAAAATTGAATTAAAATAGAGAAGGATAACGAACGCACAGAAGAAGGAAGCAAAGGAGAAAAAGAAGACGTCGAGGAGAAGTGACGGCGGTGGCGGAGGGATAATCTTGGCGTTGAGGAGGCGGCGTTGATTGAAAATGAAAAAGAAGGAGCGGTGGTCGATGCCAGACCCATAGCCACTTGGTTTCTGTGTGGAGTAGTAGATAATAATAAAATATCTACTAAACAAACAAGTGCCTCTGCCTCATAACATGAAAATATCTTCCTCTCTGATTTGGATATTTGTTTTCCAGCCTCACAAAAATATCTTTCCCTTTTTTCTTTTCATTTTTTGGGACTCTTAGACCTTAGTTACGTTTTTTATATTTACTTTTCAAAAGAAGTATTTAACTTTTTTTTTTCTAAAATTTTGATGGATATTCCCTTGGATATTTTATTTCCGTTATTATATTTGGTATTTAATAGCTACAACAACTTTGTTTATTTGGGTAGAGTTTGTGGATTTAATAAAGGGGAAATTTTTTCACAATCTTTTTTTATAATAAAGTTTCAACTTAAATTTTTATTACAGAGAATTTGAGTTTCTTATCATAATTTTTTTTTATTTTTTATTTTTAAATTGAGCTTTAAAAGAAAATAGAAAATAATTATTCTTAAAAAAGTGACAAATTTTGATTTAATTGTGTTGATAGAAAAGCAATATTTGTAATTTAAATAAAAATATAAATATAAATGAAAAAAATAACTTTTAAACATGAGTTACAAACCCAGACCGAGACTCTGTGTGGTCCAAATAAGCTAAATATATATTTTTAATATATGATTCTTGTTCACTATATAGTCAGTTCTATCCGAGCTCCTTCATGACTGTGCTAAAATTGAATGGACGAGATGTGCCATTATCTGGCATTTGTGAGTTAGTTTTATATGCAGTTTTCAGTAATCAACATCAACAGAGGGATTGAAGCAAGCACCTACATGGAGAAATACTTCTTTTTATGTTTTATTACACTGGGAGATGGTGTAAATCAGTATACTTTCACCTAGTTTGGATTTAGTTCATTTACTACTAAATCAAATTCGAATCTAATTTATTATGTTATTTATTATTCACTAGCTTAATTTGAGTTTAAGCAAATTTAAAATTTATAAATAATAAATTATAGTTATTTATTAATAAATTAAAAATAAATTATTTATCATAATAATTATTATAATTTTATTCTAATAATTTATTTAAATATTTTTTACATTAATTAAAAATAAAAACATTTATATTATTTATATATCCAATAGGTAACTAATACTAATTGAAAATATGAGTTAACAATACTTTATTTGAACTTGTTTACTAATGTCACAAGTTGAATTTTATATACCCTCAATTAGAATGAAATTTTATTTAGTAGAGTTTAAAATAAGGGAGATTCTGGGTCGCACAAATGGTAAAATTTAAACCACATCATCTAAATATTTTACATTTAGTTAATAAAAATAAAATAAACACTTTTGTATTTTAAATTCTACCAGTATTTGCAATAATTATGAATAATTTGGCTTATTTACAGTACTAACCACTGAACTAATTGCTCACTAGCGAAAAAGAGTATTCTAAATGAGTGGGTGAAGATTTTTGCATGCAATTAATACCTGAGGAATGATGAAAAGTTCAAATTCTAATAATCACAATACTCAAACACAACAGAAGGCACATGTTGGATTTTGAAGTAATCCTCTCCTCCATCCTCAAGTCTGGTTTTGAATGCTTTGAGCATCGATCGGATCTCCATTTCCTCCAGGGAACTGACAAATCTGAGTCCATCAGGAACCATCTTCATAGATGTGCAATTTGAAATCTCTAAATGGCACAGATTAGACATGGCTCCTTCTTCCACCTTCCATTCTTCTAAGTTGGGCAGGTCACGTAGGAACAAGGACTTCAGTTGAGGAAAACCTTTGTCAGAGCAAATCATTGCTGTCCCCAGGAATGAATCCATCTGTAAGTATAGTATTCGTAAGTTCGGCAGCTTCTTCAGTGTCACCATGGGATCTTCTGCAAGTCTAGATCCTTGCAGGTTTAATTTGGCAAGGTTTGAAGAAAATTGATGGCACTCAGGTAGCTTCTCTATCTGCCCCTCTACATGCAGTTTATGAAGATTAGGACATCCTGTTATAATCTGAACAACTGTAGAATCTTCATTGCTAACAAAGGATAAGGACTTCAAGTGATAAAATGCAGTACCAGGAGATTTGAAGATTAATCCAAATTTCGGATCATCTATTACTAGTTTCCTGAGATTTGTCAACTTCAATAAATCATATATGTCACATTTTTCTGCAGGAAAGTTCACAAGTGTCTGCAGGTTGCTCAAATTTGCCAAGTGCCATCTATCAGAATCATCACCACAGGACTCAGGAAGATATAAATGCCTCAGCCTTTTCATCTTGCATATCACACTCGGTATTTGTACAGTTGAATTCCATGTTAAAAGGTCTAGAGTCTGCAAATACCTCAAGTTGCCAATTGTCGATGGCAATTCATCTATATCAGTATCTCTCAGGCTCAAGAATCTCAAGTGGATCAGCTTGCCAATTCCCTTCGGTAAGCCTCGATAATGACCCTGAATTCCTTCCAGATCTAAGACCCTGAGCAGCTGAAAGTCGTTGAACACTGACTTGATTGATCCCCATTTTTCCACCCGGCATGCCTTTTCATGGAAATACAAAAGAGATCTGAGATGAGAATTTCTTCTAAACCTTGAGGGTACAAATCTTTTAATGTCTCCATCAGAAAAGAAGGCAAGCCTGCGAAGTCTTCCTATCGTCCTTGTTCCACTCAGCACAGATAAAGGAAAAGCGTTCACTGACTGAACATTTACATGCAAATGATTAAAAATCTCAATAAAATTTTCCTGCTTTGCCTTCAACAGGCACAGGTCTCGCATAAGATCATGCATTCGACAAGTTCTAATTCTTCCAGTTGAGCCTCTTTTTACTACCTGAACCATACACCTTTCAACCAACTCATCTAAGTAACGGTGAGCCACATCTTCCATAGTTTCCTCATTGTGTGCACATGATATGAATCCTTCAGCAACCCACATCCGGATCAATTTCTTTGTAGGTATCTCATAGTCTTCAGGGAAATGAGCCAAGTGAAGGAAGCATGGTTTTAACTGATACGGCAGTTCATGATAACTTAAAGCCAAAACCTCAGATACACATTGTTCAGGACCTTTTCCTCTCATCAAATGCGAAATAATATTTCCGTGAATCACATCCCACTCGTGGATATTAGCTTTAGTTGCTAGCAGTCCACCGAGCACGATGATGGCTAATGGCAGGCCTGCGCATTTTTCAACCATTTCCCTTCCCAACTTCTCCACTGGTGATCTAATTCTAAAATCTGCAATAAGCATACTCAACATCAATAACTACTCATAACATCAATAACTACAATCACAGTAAAGACAAAGCAGTGAAAGCATTTGATCAATTAAATGATAAACGATAACTATCATGGGATGGTCAAACATATAAAAGTAGTCTGTCCCAAAATTCCCAGACAACTATAATCATCAAAAACTTCAAATTAACATGACAAATTAAGGACGGAATCAGGAAAATGCAAAATTTGACTGTGTTTTCTACTCCCTTCAGCACTTGTTTCCAAACACTAACTCTATAGCAAAAATGTTGAGTCAAGAAATGTAAACCACAGCCTAATTGGTAGCTCAAAGAACTCATGAATTCAAATCCCTCTTTCCCCAGCTATCAAAAATGACCCATAAATTTTCTTGAGAACAAACACAAGTTGAGGCAATATAGTAGAACCAAGTATTTTTTTTAAAAAAAAGGAGAAACATAGCTAGAAACTAAAAATCTAGACAGAAAAAGCAAATGCCAGAAAGTTCATCTGAAAGCAGAGAACTGGCTGAAAAGTGCAAAACTTACCTGGATAATTGTTGGCAAGGAATGCCTTCCTTTTGAACAATTCCCAGCTTTCTTCATCATTAAAGTATCTCAGTTGATGAAGAAAACACGTTGGATCAGGAAGCAATGCAACTTCTCTGACGCGGGTGGTGAGCAATATTTTGCTACCTGACTTTCCAAATCCATATGGAAAAGCAGGGCGCAGATTATTCCAAGTTCTAACAGTCCAAATATCATCCAGGATCACCAAACATTTCTTCTCTTGTTGAACATCATAAAGCCTTCTAACAAGCTCATCGTCCCTTAAACTTAAAATTTCCTCCCTCTGCTCCTTGGATGGATTGATCAGCCTCAACAGAATTCCTTCCAAGACGTCCCTAATCTGACACTGCTGAGATATATAAGCCCAAGCAAAAGCATCAAAATGATGCCTTACTTCAGAATTATGATAAATATTCTTCGCAAGAGTTGTCTTCCCAAGGCCGCCCATACCATAAATGGAAATAACACTTTTCTCACTTCTAAACAATTTTTCAACCAAAATCTTCACATCTTCTTCGAACCCAACAATATCCTCATCAACAATATGCGAATATGACCGTGTTAAATGTCGCTGCCATCCTCCCGGTAGAGAAGAACCTGAGCTTTCTTTAGGCTGTATCCCAAAAGTTTCCAAGCTTCTAGTTAGATCAGAGATCCTGGTCTTAATCTTTTGGATTTCAGAACCAACCCTATAAAGTTCTACAGATTCTTTTGTGATGGTGGCATATCTCTTGATGACATTAACAACACCTGATCTTGTTCTCCTTAAGGCAACTTTGAGGGCAAACTCTTCAATGATATCTTCTACATCGTAAGCAGCTTCTCTGATTTCAGCAACCCAATTACGAAGAGTCTCTTTATCCTCTTCCTCTTGTCTTGTATCTGCATCTTTCAAGAAGGACTGCATACGTCTCAGTTCAAGCTGCATCCCAGCAACTTCATCCTTCACTCCATCTAAAAAAGTTGCTTCTTGAATGAGCAAGTCAGCAAGTCTTTGCACTACTGTTGATACTGCAGATTCAGCCATAGTTCTATTAAGTTTGGTTGGATTCTTGAACACTATATGGTGGATGAGAAAATTCAAGATTGTCAAAATAAAATAATCTAAAGCAGAGGGGAGGAAACTACCATAGTCTACAAAAGTCAACTAATAGCAAAGTATGGGCATGATGAGGCCCCACAATCCACGTACCAACAGCCAAAGCTTGCATGTGGGTTGGATCAAAATAGCCCAAACGAATGATGAATTTGGTTCTCTTTTTTAGTTTCAGATGCAATATGTTGATGCTAAATAGAATGACCATCAAATATTTTTGGTTCCCTGGCTATATGCTCGCATGCTTCTATCTATTCTAGTGTCTCAGTAGCTTCATCAGTGCCCTTTAATTGCTGAATTGATGCAGTTCTATAGGTTCCTGCCTCATGGCAGATTTTTGTTAACAATAAGTGTTTCCTTCTAGTGCAGGAAATTGGCATTGCTATTTGTCATGTGTAACATTTTGTCACCCAAAAATGTCATACTAACTTTCATGTAGAACCAAATACCACTACCAAATCTTCTTCCATCAGCATCATCAGAAATAAGCACATGATTTTCAAAAATGGTAAAAAGACAATCACATAAATATTCCTTTGTATGTATAACAAACTTGAGAGCACATGCAGAAAAGACAAAGAAAAGAAACATCTGCATTCAGACATGTTCAATCATTCAATAAAATCACTAAAATTAGTACCAGAAGAGAAAGCAGCAGCAGCACCAGATATCTAATCATTTTTTTTTCACCTGCATAAGGAAAGCTCCTAAAGTATTGGCGATAACATTGAATGTTTTATTAAATAACATTCATCAAGACATTTACAGTATAGATTATTAAACTTGCATTTACTAAGAGTTTCATTTGGAACTATACTTTTTATTCTTGAACTGATTTCCGAACTACACTGATTCGAAAGAAATCACCTGTCTTGTAATATACACATCTCATCACTTTACAAACAAATAGGATTTTAAACATTTCAGCAGATTTGATCAAGTTGCCAGTTCATTAGGTGGAACGCCATTCAAGCACTTGCGGTGAAAGCATTTGTTCGCAATGCATCCATGGCAGAGTTACCTTCCCAGACAGAGTGCTTGTATGCTCGATTTAACATCACACTCTTGTTTAAAACGAAATTCAACTGAGAATAATGTGGAGAAGCAATACGTTGAGACTTGAGACAATAAAATTTATTTTATTTTCCTTTTGTGTCGGAAAGTTTCAATTTGTTCTATTTTCTCAGCAATTTCTTTCATGGATGGTCGGAAATGGGGCTCATCATGAAGACACTTAATAGCAAGCTGCGCTATTTCTGATGCCTCCCTGTAAGGATATTTTCCCACTAACCGGGAGTCCATTACTTTTTTCAACTTTCGTTTGTTTGATAGGTATCGTTTCACCCAGTTCGCAAGTAATACTTGCCCTTTTGGACGCTTTTTATCAACTGCACGTAAGCCTGTTAGCATCTCAACCGAAACAACTCCGAAACTGTACACATCGCTCTTTACATACAAATGACCTATTCATTCAGCATAGCATCAAAACGTAACTCTGCAGCAGATTTATCTCAAGTAGTTTCAAATAATTACAAGTTGACCAAGGTATTAGTAGGGCGCCAAGTTCTATAAAAAGAATAATGATGATAATAATAATAATAATAATAATAATAATAATAATAATAATAATAATAATAGTAATAATAATAGAGTTGATTACCTGTGGCAACGAATTCTGGAGCAGCATAGCCATATGTGCCCGGTACACATGTTCGGATGTGTGAAGAGCCAGCCATAGAACCCAAAAATGCCAAGCGAAAATCTGCAATTTTTGCATCATACAACTAGATAAAAAAAAAAAAAAGGAAAAATTTTTATCGCTTGGTTTTACTACATTTTCATGAAAGAAAGCAGTTTTATGCATATTTTCCAATAACTTGGTGTTATTCCATAATGTGGTCAACTCAGAAAAAGAAAGACTAGATGACAAGGCACATTCATAAGGAAAAGAGAATAGAGATGAGATCCTAATCATCAGATATATATAATAGAATTCTTTGTAAATGGAAATCTACAATATACAAAATTTTACCTTATCAAGCAGTACATTTGAGGACTTAAAAATCTATGTGAATTATTGGTGCATCTAATGTGTGCAGGTAAGCCAGTCCCTGGGCCATTCCTATAGCAATTTTAAACCTTATGTCCCATGTGAGTGGCCAAACTGAGCCCTCTGCAAAAGTAGAACATCTCATCATACAAAGAACCAATATATATATATATATATATATATATATATAGGTATGATGAATATGCTTGTAGGAAATTTCTCATTTAAGTGGTCAAATGTTAAACAAAAGCTATTAACTCTTACTTCCAAATAGATGATAATTTAAGCTGCCGTTTTGCACAAATTCATAGACAAGGAAGACTTTTCCACTCTCCACACAGTATCCCAACAACTTTGCAAGGTTAGGGTGAGAAAGCCTTTCCAAAATATTCACCTCTGCCTGCATCAACATGTGGACTATGATGCACGGAAACGGGTACGCGGAAACGGGGAAACGCGAAAACGGATACGGGGAAACGGCATTTCATAAAAATATAGGAAACGGAAACGTGGGGGAAACGCGTAAATATAAAAAATATAGGGGTATATATATAAATATATAAAGTTATATATAATAATAATAATATTAATAATAATAATAATAATAATATAATATTATTTATTATAACAATGTTATTTTATTATTAGAACAACAAATTACTAATAACAAATAGATTAATAATTAGTTAAAAATAATATTACATAACAAGCAAAAGTAAACTTTGAATTGACAACTACTAAGAATTAATAATA
>CATIWO010234480.1:0-13431 GCA_949673435.1 Macaranga tanarius | reverse complement strand
TTATTCAACCATTTATACATTTAATTAATTTAATTAAATACAAATTAAAACAAGTAAATAAAAATTAATACAAGTAAAAAAAAAACTAACCGGAAGAGGGAGGCAGCCGCTGCAGAGGGAGGAGGCCGGAGGTCGGTCGGGTCGGGGAGGAGCAAGAACGGCAGCGGCGGCAGATGGGTCTCGGAGGGGCAGCAGCGCGCGCGATGGGGAAGGGGCACCGTGAGAGAGGAGGGTGGCTGGAGGAGGGAGGTGGCTGCCGGCGTCGGCTGGAAGTAGCGGTGGAGGGGTGGCTGGCGCGCGCAGGTGGTCGGAGGGAGGGAAGAAGAAATCAGGAGAGAGAGAGGGAGAGAGAGAAAGCAAAAAAAAAATTGTTCTTATTTTTTTTAGAGGCTCGACTTTTAGAGACGGACAAGTTAGCGACGGACAGCTAATCCGTCGCTAATTAGCGATGAATTATTGTTTCCGTCGCTAATTTTTAGCGACGGACAGTAATCCGTCGCTAATTAGCGACGGACAGCTAATCCATCGCTAATTAGCAACGGATTACTGTCCGTCGGTATTTCGGGCGCCATTTCTTAGCGTCCGAATTTTTCAGGCTTTTAGTGTCCGTCGTTAAATTCAAGTCCGTCGGTAATTAGAGACGAAAATTTTTCCGTCGGTAATCCGGTGTATTCTAGTAGTGTATGGATTAGATGGATTAACACAATTTTACAAAAGGAATTTTTCAAAAATAAACGAAAAACAACAAAAAATATAAAAAATACGGTCGACTTTTTTTTTTCAAAATACTATTTTAACAAAAAAATTTGCAAAAAATACGGTGTTCTCATATATAATGGTGGCAGGAAATATAAATTCCAAACTAAGAAACTAAATACAAAACAACTACTAGTTACCTATTTTATCCACAATACTACTTGCAAATCCTAATAATACTTAATCTCTAATACATGTCAAGAGATTAAATACAACTAGAAAAAAACTAAAAAATAGTAAAACAAGCAAAAAAAAACTGAGAATGCTAATTAACAACTAGAAAAAAATTTTAAAAAATAGCAAAATAACTCAAAAATAACTAATTTTGAATAGCACATCGAAATAATAGCAAAACAATCTAAAAACAATCTCAACAACAACCTGAAAAACAACCTCAAAAATAACCTAAAAACAACCTCAAAAATAATCTCGACAACCACAATAACCTCAAAAATAACATAAAAAATGTAACATCCGTGTCCTTAAAGGATATTTATAAGTAATTAAGTGATAATTAAAAAGTTGATTTTCTTATTATAAATTGATATTGTTAGAAGTTAATTTTTATTATTTTTGTGAGAAATGATTAGAATAAATTTAAGTAATAGAATTTGGATGAAATTAAAGGGTGAAATTGAAAGAAGAAAAGAGAATGGATGAAGAAATAAAAAAAAAAAGAATGAGGACTAAAGTGGAGAATTTTGAGAGGAGTGGTTGGTTGTCTACAGATAAAGGTATGGGTAGAGAAGAATAAGAAGAAAAAGAGAGGAGAAAGAGAAGAAAACTCAGACTACTGTAGTTAGGGATTTTAGAAACATAAAAAAAGTTCGAATTTGATCATCAATACAAGTGAGTGGTCTTATTTTACTACTTTCTTTTAAATTTTTTGTTAAAAAGCTTGTATTGAAATTGGTTAATTTTTGGGTAGAATATTCCTAGATCTAGACTTGAATTTCTGGATATTAGGGTGCATATTAGATTGAAATGTTGCTATGATGGTTGTTTGAGTTATGGGTTGAGAATACATGAGATTTAAATCAACTTTTGATGGAAATTTTGCAACTGTCGAGTTGCAGAAGGCAATCAGACGGCACCTCATGAAGAGGCGATGCCTAATTACCTCAAAGGCGGCGCCTTTTAGTGAAGAGGCGATGCCTCTGTAGCAGATAGGTGGCGCCTCTGTACAGAGAAGGCACCTCTGTGGTTAATTATGCATTATGTTTTATCTGAAATTGAAGAAATTGATATGTAAACTTGATCCAAACATTGTAATAACATACAGGAACAGTTAAGATGTTAGAAAACTACTAAAATTCCTATATTTAGCATATCAAAGATTGAAATTGAATTGAAATATATTGTAAGACATGTGAATGACGGATGATTATGAGTCTCAGAAAAAAAGACTATATTCTTTGAAATAAACTAATCAAATTTCAGAATTTACGAACAAATGAAAAAGGAAAAGTTGGAATCATATAAATATATCATGTAAATTCATGTAAACATTAAATGAACATTAAGTTGATCAATACATGAATAATTAAAGGGTTAAATATATATATATATATATATAAGATGAATTAAGAAAGATGAGTTGGCCACTCAAATTATAACTGTCTTTGGGACAGCGCAGGAATTTAGAGATGCCTTTGGGGTGAATCCTTGTGGTTATACCGTATGAATACGAGGTTATTGAGAAATAATTATGTGAATTGGCTAGGGTGGGCCAGGTGTACATTGATTGAGTTATTGTGAGAGATATTTGTACTTGTATATGGTTATTATTTTATGAAATCTTGGGTATAAAGCAATTGAATAATGATAATTTGTACAATTATCATATATGGTAAATTACTACCGCTATAAATAAGGTCGAGTGCCTAAACGTATATGAACTTCAATTCAAACGAATTTAATGTAATGAAATATTCAAAAGAGAGCATAAATTATGGAAATCTAAATCTAATTTCAATGAGTTGATCATGGAAAACACAATATCATTGAATCTTACTTGTAAGAAATTTGATGATTAGTATATTGGGAAAGCCACACAACTTTTATTATGCATTTATTTATATTATTATTCATGAAATTATTTAACCAGTTCTTATGTGATGGGAACTTTTGGCTAGATGTTTTATGAGAAATGAAGGGTTATCATTTTGAAATGGTATTTCGATATTTATGTACAATTATAAATTTTTGTAGATTTTAATTAATGTTGTACATTAAATAAAAGCACATTATGGATAGTATCATTTTATTAAATATTTTATCAGCTGCTCACTGGGTAATTTCCCTGTGAAATTACTCACCACCGTATTTAAAATGATTTTTCTAGCTTAGGATAGCATATTAGGATATACGACGAGGCTATGGTGGTACAATAGACAAGTATGATATATGAGGTCACCGAAGCTGAGACATTGGTCAGATATATAGTATGCCATGATGTAGATGCTGAGCTGGTTTTTAGAGTGATGGTACAGCCCATTAGAGCTGAGGTACACTTGTCAGCAATACGGGAGGAGCATCTCGACAATATTTGCACCACCTTTCGAGTCTTCTACGCCACCTCCGCAGACGTGCAGGTCACCCTTACCTGGGTGTGATGTAGGCTGCATACCTACATCTTTTAGTCTTTTGATGTAAGGCCACTATACCACCCTCGAGCTTGATGAGAGATACTTTTTGAGAGGTGATGTCTTGGGTGAGGGTTTAGGAGTGGCCTAGGACTTGAGCAGTTATGTACCACCACCATCATCTTGTCGGCTCGGTATCCAACTTGGAGAGAGAGATGCCCTATGCATAGATACTGATGTATTAGTCATTTTTCTTAGCATCTAGTACTCTTGATTGTATATAAGTTGTATGTATTTTTATTTTGTTGATGGTTATGTAGTACTGATATTATTATTATATTTATGAGATATTAGTATTCTATTTAAATGTTCTTGGTATTTGATTATATTCAGCTTTATGATTATAGTTAAGGTTGGACAGGAATATTAACATTGTAATTTACCAAAGTACGAATGAGTTAATGATGATATATTATAAGTTCACCTCTGTATGGATATTTAGATGATAAGTTATTGTGATTAAAGATTATTGGATTTACTGATGTCAATGATATTAATTTTCATACCTCTAATGTGGGTGATATTCTATATATATTGTGAATATTATAATCTAGAGTTGTTATTATATGTGTTAATGGAGAAAACAAATTAAAGGTGGTATTATTTTATTAAATATGGTTACTACGTAAAGATAACAAAGTTGAATTGTTAAGAGATTCTTTCTTGATATATAAGGTCATATCCCTATTACTATTAATCCTTTAGTTAAGTATACCAATAGTATTGGTGGTAGTAGGGGTGTTACAAAAAATAACATAAAAAATAATCACAACAACTTCAAAAGAAAATTCAAAAATAACCTCGAAGACAACCTTAAAAATAACCTCCCACAAAATACACACACATATTAACCAAATCAACAAAAACTTATTAATTGGAAAAAATCTATCAACACCCATAATATAAAAAACACAAATTCAAAATTAAAATCAGAAAAAGATACTGAATTATTCAAGTGCCAATAACAAAAAAATTGACAAACTCACTCATCAAATCAACAAAAAAAACCATAAATGGGTAAAAAATTATCAATACCCATAGCACAACAAATATAAATATAAAAATAAAATTAAATAAGGAGAAGAAAAAATATAATAGTTGTTGGAGCTTTTATTTCCTACTGAAAATCCATTGTTACTAGGCGGAAAAAAGATAAATAAGTAAAGTAGTGCTGAGATAAAGAAAAATAGAGGAAAAGATAAGTAAAAAAGAGGAAGATATAAGGAAGAGAAGAAGAAGAGAAAGCCAAAATAAGATGAGGAAGAAATAACATAAAAAAAAGGGAAAAAGTCAATATTTTAGAAAACATGCATCATAATTTTGAAAGAAAAAAAATTACTGTATTTTTGAAATATTTTGTCTTGACTTAGTTATTTTTGTAAATTTTGCTTTACAAAATTATCATAATTTTATAAAGAAGTGTATTCTACGTTTGATCCTTAGGTGTATATTTTCTATAACTAATTTGAAAAAAATAACTACCAGCTATTAGTAACAGTTTAAATAGTCTAGCAATGGAACTCACTTGGACTCATCCTAGTATCGTAAGAAAGATAAACTTTCCTAAGTTGTGCGTGAGAGGTTTCGACAAGACAACAACTTTACCATCCATGCCAAACCGGGGGTGTGGATGAAGTAGGAGTATTAAGGGTGAGCAAACTCTGGTTCAGACTGAAAAATACAATTATCTAAATTTGTCCTAAGATACTAGAGATTTAAAAATTAAAAAATGGGAATTGTCCTAAATTTTTTATTCGATTTAGGTTTGAATATTAAATTTTTCAATTTAATCTGTTTGGATATTAGTTTTTCTTTGAATTAAAAATAATTAAATAAAAATATTATTCAAATCAAACAGTTAAACTACGAACTGCTTCATAATTTTATTATGAAATTAAATAATTTTAATAGTTGTATTTACCATTAGTTTTTAGTACTATTTTTTTTTTTTTTGGTTATACTCTCTCTCTTATATAGCCCGCGACCAATACACAGTCTTGGAGAGGTTAGCGGATGGTTATGTACTTTGTGACAAAAGAAGAAGAAAATGTGGGTAGGGTTTGATATCTAAAAGGGGTAGCTATCTCTTTCGGAAGAATTAATTAATAAATAAGAGAGAAAGTGAAAGAGAAGTGAGAGTGGTAGCAGCCTAGAAAAAGAGAAAGAGGTTAAGAGATATGAAATGATATTGTGATGTATCTTTAGAGATTTGGAGTAGAAAATAAGAGCCAAAATAGATGATTACCCCAAAGAAAAGGAACCCTCTCTCCTGCACACTGCTTTTACTAACCCCATTCTTCCTCATCCTCTCATGAGGTAAGCACCTCTGCGTTTTGGATAAGAGGCACAACCATTTATTTATATATATACAAATCAAATATAAATTTGATGATGATCAACAGAGAATGACATGACAATCACACACATTATTATTATTATTATTTAATCTGGCAAAAAATTTCATACCAAAAAAACAAAATTCTTCATAAACTAGAATGCTTTTATCAACCACCTTACAGTTACATATTATGTGAATGTTGAATAGTTAAATGGTTAAATTTTTATTGTTATATTAAAAATGGTCTATTTATTAAAAAAATTTTGAACTTTTCACATTTTAATAATTTTATCTCATTCTTTCAAGTTTTTAAAATTCAATATCATTTTACAATTTTTTATCAAGAATATCCTCCGGTGAAATTATGCGGTTGTTTTCTATAATGTGGCATCGAAGCAAGTTTTTATTCAAATAAAATAATGAATCAATGAAACAAAGAGATAAGTACAAAAAAGTACCTTGTGGTTAGACATTTTTTCACTCAAAGAATTATGGTATTTTTTGCAATATTTAAGGGGTCTATGGTTCGATTCTATTTGTATTTTAGGATACTACTCAATAATATTATTAAAAATATAAGACGTAATATTAAAATAATATGGATATTTAATAGTAAAACTATTTATTAAGTAGTATATCATTCAGCTAACTAAAATAAATTAACAAAAAATAAAAATAAGTTGTATTTTTAATTTTATTAGAAATAAAAGATAATTATTTTTTAAAATAAATTTATAATATTTTTAAAAGTATCTTAATAGTTATTGATGGCGTATCATATGTAAAACATTTTTATTAATGAAAGGTATTATTATATTAAAATTTTATTATAAAATAATGATGATATTAATTGATAGGGTATTAAAGTGTTAGAAATAAAACTACCTACTTCTAAATGACACAAAAATAATCATAAGTCTTTAAGTAAAAATACATATAATCACAAGGTATTTTTTTGTATTTATCCCAAAAAAATTGTTGACTCATCAATCTTCCCAAAACAGTGGTTTGACTTAAATCCAGATGTCTTAGTTTTTTTAATGCTATCGATAATCTTATCAGGTCACTCAAATGGCATTTCATGTACAAAAAAAAAAAAAATATTTTTATTAAATTTTTAATTTTTGCTCTTTCAAATTTTACAAAATTTGAAAAATCTTCTAATTAAATTTATATTGGCTGGTTCTTAAGTTGTGCAATAATATTTGAATTTTAGCCACCAAACAGAGCTTTGTGATTTAAAATCATGAAATGATCTTATTTTATTTGAATAAAAACTTGCTATGGTGTTACCTCATTAAAAATAACCGCATAATTTCATCGAATGCTATTTTTTCTAAAAAAAAAAATTTGTAGTATGATACAGAATTTTAAAAACTTAAAAAAAGAGTTAAAATTTATAAAATGTGAAAAGTTTAGAATTTTTTAAAGTAATTAGACTTTAAAAAATTATAAATTCAATCTCTAACGGAATGCAATATAGTGAAAAAAAAAAAGTAAACACTAAGTTTGTATAAATGAGCTAATTATATTTATTTATTGATCAGTGAATTAACAATCATCACCAACAATTATTGGAATTACTTGATAAGGAATTGTTCTCGTTTAAGCAACATTTCAAGTTTGAACTGTGATGTATATAATCATATTAAATTAATTATTGAAAAACTTTTATCATATTTATAATTCTATCCGTGATTAATTAAATTTTAATAAATTTGAGATATGCTGATTTATAAAAAAAATTAGTAATGGATTTCTCTTAATAACATCACTAATTAACAATGCTCACTTGTTTAAATCTTGACAAGCGACAAACGGTTAAAAAAAAAATCCTTAGCTCAGAGGTACTATCACTTCCTCTCCAATGAGTAATTGCAAGTATTCCAATTGTTAGAAAAAAAAAAATTATTGAATAGAATGAGCCCTAATTTTTTTTTTCCAAATATTCTATTCATACGAGGGAGAGAGAGAGGGATGAACAAAACCCAATGCAAATAGAGAGCAAAAAAATCTCATGATGGAAGTGTCAAAATCAGAAACAAGCAAATAACAAAACAATTGTGAAAAGATGAGCTTTGAGAGAGACAGAAAGATAAAAACTGGCAAAGTGTCAGAATTGATAGAAAAGGGAATGAGAGACTGTTACAAGTTGAATTCAAGGAGATCGAATATTACTCTATGCACAAACACAATCACAATCACAGTCACATAACACATTTATTTATTTGTTCATTTCTTTTTCTTCAATTTGGATCAATAACAAATACGTTCATTGTGTATGGTATATTCAGAATATATAAAAATCTTACATATGAAAAAATTCAAATACAAAGTACATACATGATATTTCATTTTACCTATGATACTATATTGAGGTTCAAGAAATAGCTCCATAATATTTTTTTTTGGGGACTATTAAATTGCAGTGAATTGAAGCACCATTTACCAACAAAAGTAGAATTGTTTTGTGAGAAATTTCAATAGAACACTAGTAATTAAACTAGTATATATATGTCACAAATATGAACGTGGGAAATAATGCATCTGGTTCAAATAAGAAATTTTCTGTAATTGAACATGACAGATTATATTTTAATATAACTTATTTAGAAATGCATCTTTGAGATATTTTTCATACGAATTGAACTAGAAAACAGTTGAAAAAACTAGAAGAAGAAAAAAAAGGTTATTTTTACCAAATGAACCAATTGTCGTGAGTATGAGATCAACCACTTGATAAAAAATAATTGCATATAAGAAATTTAAAAAACAAAATTTGAAAATTGAATAGAAAAAATTTCAAAATATGACACCATGAAAGCTAATGCAAAGATTTAAATATGGAAAATTTTTACTTATTCCGAGTATGTATTACATTCAATAACCAAATTTGTAATGGATATATTACTTATTTCATATATAAAAGAGAATATACTTCCGTTTCAAATTTAATTGTTATAATTGCTATCATTTATCTCCACTCCTATTTATTACGTCAACAATTTCTTATATTTACATTTTTTTTTTTGCATCTAATGCACTCGGTATCTGGTCATCACTTTTGAGCTCCGATTAATCTGAATTCGACCCGGGTAGAATCCCGAAGGGTTACAAAAGTCTCTCCAATGAGTTTTTAAAAAAATATATTTAGACTTTATACAACCTTTTACATGAGTTCACTTATAAATTATTAATTGATAATCTATTGTTATTTTTAAAAAAATATATTTACATATATTTTTTTAAAAATAACAATAGATTATCAATTAATAATTTATAAGTGAACTCATGTAAAAGGTTGTATAAAGTCATGAAGAAGTATAGAAGACACTTATATATTAATTGTAGTCAGATAAAAACAATTGACATAATATATATATATTCCCTTGTAAAGTATGAGTGAGTGGAACTTTCTCTAGTAAAAATGTGCCTCATTCTCTTAAAGAGTAATAGAGATGACATAACCTTCATGCATGCACTACGGATACTTAAATTTGATGTTGAATATTTGGGTTTGTTTGGGGAAAGAAAACCAAGAAAGAATGATAGAAGCTATTGATGATGGTCTTCTTCTATGTAAATTTTAAAAAAGCTTCTGTGAGAAACCATTATTTTAAATGCTGTTTGCATTTACCTTGGGGAAGCGTGATTCACAGCCTATAAAGGACTACTTGCAGACATGGTGATGGTGATATATATATGAACAAGATATATATATATATATATATATATATACCTTGTTCATACCCACATGTGTCGTGTTGTTGATGATTCAAATAGTAAATGAAACTCGTTCAAATGTGCTGAATCCAAATCTAGACTACATTTTTTTTTCAATTAACAGGAGGTAAAATGACTAAAATACTAATGGATTAAATAGTAAAGACGATCTTTTTCTTTAAATTCGATGGATATCATGGTAGAATTCGAATTTTACGTCTTACACTGCTCTTAAAAAAAGTGACCGTTACACTATTTTATCACTCGATACAATTTGATTAAGTAATATTTTTCATGGATCTATACATATGAAGAGTGTTTTATTACATTAGTTAGGAGGAGCGAGCGGTTGGCCATTATATATATTCAAGAAACACTTGTTCAGGTTGCTAGAGCCAGGCTGATTTCTTTTATTGAATGTTCAAGATTACCATATACATTCTTTTTATAATTCTTGTTCTCTTCATTTTTCTTCTTTTGCATTTTTATTCTTTATATATATATATATATATAAGTGTACTTGCAAACTAGAATAGCTTTTACACTGTACATTATAGAATTCAGCGGTCCCCTGGCCTATACTCTCCAGTGCTGCCTATAGTAATAAGCCAATGAGAAGCCTAAATCCCTGCTGCAAATTTTTGTTGCAGAAGATATGAGCTTCAGAGAGAGAGATAGCTAAGCTAAGGTAATCAAAAGCACTAATAAAAAAACAGACTCTAATGGCAAAATACTATGACATAAAGGTGCATGGCTCATGGTAACCCTTGATTAGAAACTAAAAAAGACCCTCCTCAGTTCTTACTTATATATATTTTTTGTTATATGAGAACTCGGAGATTCAAATCGAATTGAATGATTTTTGTAAAAAATAAAGATTTCTCTATTTCTCCACATAAGAATCAACTTCAAAATCTTATTTAAAAAATTCAAGTTATTTTTTACTTGAACCCCCAAACATTGGATGCAAATGCAATATTTTAGATATAGATAAAATTTTGCTAGTTAGATATAGTCTAGTGGTTATTTTTTAAAAAAAAAAATATTATGAGGTGTAGAGTTGGAATCTCGCTATCTTCGGCTTTTTAGCCTAATGAAAAAGCAGAAACCATATCTTCATTAAAAGAATAAACCCCACCCCCACAATGAGCTCTAAATCACACAACCCATCATTTCTCTATACCATTCATTCATTCATTCACTCACAACCCTCTCATCTATGTATACATCTCCTTTCTTTCCTTCCTTGTTTTTTCTTTTCTTTCCATCCAATATATCACTTCATGCCGTCATTTCTCTACAGACACAAATATGTATCTAAAATTATATTTTCACTTGTTTTGCTCTTTTATTGATCTCAAGAATATATATATATATATATATATATTTTATTTTTATTTTTTTTCAATAATCATACATCGTCATGCCTTTTGATCCAAGTAATTGCCACTGGTACCCTTCCTTTCTAAGCCCTCTTTTGTTCCTTACCTTTTTATGAATCCTTCACTCCTCTGTCAACTTCAGTCCCTTCTCTATCAGATATATCTCTCTCTGATATCCTTTCTTTTCTTCATCTTCTTATACATATCACTGCTCCATGTGCTTCTTATCAGTACTAGCCATCCATATCTCACTCATCTCTTTTTTCTATATAACCCATAAATATATCACCTCCATTTCATGCATTTTTCTCTTATATATATATAATACTTTGTTGGGTTCTCTTTGTTTTCTTCTTCTTGTTTTTTTTATTTTTGTTCGTTTGATCCAACTAATCATGGAAACTCAACACCACCACCACCACAACCACCATCAAAACCAAAACCAGCAACAGCCAAATGAAGAGAATAGCGGCGGAGGTGGTGCTAAAGGAACCTTTCTTTGCAGGCAAAGCAGTACAAGGTGGACACCCACAACTGATCAGATAAGAATATTGAAGGACCTTTATTATAACAGTGGAGTTAGGTCTCCAAGTGCAGAGCAAATTCAGAGGATCTCTGCTAGGCTTAGACAGTACGGTAAGATTGAAGGCAAGAATGTCTTTTATTGGTTTCAGAACCATAAAGCTCGTGAGAGGCAAAAGAAAAGGTTCACTGCTGATCAACATGTCCCCATGCAACACCAACAAATTAGAAGTAACAATAATAATATTTCTTCTAATTGGAAACAACCTGAAGATTATTCTTCTTTTCACAAGTACCCCAACAACAACAACAACATTGGTAATTAATTCCTTGTTTTTTGTTTTTAGCAACTCGACTCTTATTGGGTTTTGAACCTGAGATCTTGCAGCTCTAGAGACACTTATTGTGATCTTTTTACAGGGTTTTCTTCTGCATGTTCTTCTTCAACTGGTGTTGAGCAGATTGGAAACTATGGTTATGGATCTGTAACCATGGAGAAGAGTTTTAGGGTAAGTAATAATGACTGTGGAAAGGTCTATCACTTATTTTTGTGCCTTTGTTATTGATGGTGGTGCATACAGTTATGTTCTTGCCTTGACTTATGTCTTTGCTAGTTTTGTCAAAATGGCAACAAAGGCAAACATAAAAGTTACTCCTATGTAGGTGATGTTTTAGTTCACAAAAATTTTCAAGTACCTATATGCAAAACTATGCACAAATAGATTGCTTCTCAATATCCAAAAAAAAAAAAGAATTGTAAAGTATTTTCTCCTTCAAACACCCATATAAAGTTTGAAACTTTTCGGTTTTTTACCAATTAAATTTGATTTCAAAAATGGGGGGTTTTTTTTTTCTCTTTTATTTATAACAAAATTGTATTGTATGTATCCATTTTGCTATATGAACCAAAAAAGGGATTTTCAAGTCCATTAATTTAGTGTCCACTTCAATGAGTGAAAATGAACCCACAAACAATTAATAGTTAGAAAGCTCTTTCTGTTCCTCTCTAATGTTGCCTATATATGTTTTTATCTTGACTTGAACTAGGACTGCTCAATATCAGCTGGTGGTGGATCCATGAACCCCAACTATGGATGGGTTGGAATTGATCATTATAATACATCATCAGCATCATCATACTCATTTTTTGACAAGCAAAAATCAAGCAATTATGAAACCCTAGAAGATGATGATGAACAAGAAGAGGAAGAAGCAGCTCCAGAGATTGAAACTTTACCTTTATTCCCTACTCAAAGAGAAGATATCAATGCTTTTTGCAACATCAAACACAACTCCTTCTGTTACTCTCAGAACTGGTATGGTACTTATGGCTATGGCTTTGATGATGGCAACACCACTTCTCGTACTTCACTTGAGCTCAGCCTCAACTCGTACACTGGACAGGCTCCAGATTCTATCTAGTCTAATTTTATACTGTTATTTAATTATCTAATTAATGTAATTTATTAATTAGGTACTACTTATTGTGGGTTTTATGTGCCTAAGACTTTGGTTACTTCTTGTTTTTGACACATGTTTACATGTTCAAAACTATTGTGAGCTTGACATGTGTCATGAACTTTAATTACTAGGTTTTTAATTACAATATGTTATATTATGATTATTAATTATTATGTCTTTGTTAAATCTTTTAACTTATGGGATGTGGGAACTTTTTTTTATTTAAATGTTCTTAGTTTAATTATGGAAGGAACAAAAAAAATTGCTGTTAAGGGATTTGATTCAAAGGGGAAAATAATAATCTTTACTTAACTAGTTCCTCTAAGAATGTTATTTTTATTAACAGGAAAGTTAAATTATCTAAGTCCTGCCTACATGCACAATATGCATGAATAATCACTTTTAAAATGAGTACTAGACCTAAAAATGTTCAGTTTTGGTAGTATAATTAGGGGTGAGCACGGTCCGGTTCGGCTCAGAGAATTCAATTCTCCGGAATTGCTCCATACTATCGGAGATTTAAAAATTAAGTCTCCAGCAGAATTGCTCCAAATTTTCGGTTCGGGACAGTTCGGAGATTAAAAATTTCGGTTCAATTTGGTTC
>CATIWO010234434.1:0-13470 GCA_949673435.1 Macaranga tanarius | reverse complement strand
ACTTGTGTACTAATATTCATATATACTTTTTTTTTACAATATGAAAGTTGTATTTTTAATTAAGAAAATTTGGACTATGACTTATGTGAGATCAAATCTAAAATTTCTAATATGTAATTATCATATATATATATATATATAATTATAATAGTAAGTAAATAACTAAATATATATTGAATGAAACTAACTCAAATAATTGTTTAACAAAATTAACACAAATAAAATGCGGCATCTAAAAACTAATAAAAGAATTACAAAGCAAGAAATAGAATGAGTCAACCTTCACATAAACAGTCCAAAACGTTAACACTTTTTAGACATGACTCAATTTTATCGGAACGAAAAGGAAAACAATTAGTTGTTAGTTGTTAAAAGTTAGTATATTTTAAAAATTATTTTTGTGAACCACACTGTAAAGTGGGATCTCCCATGTCTAGTGTAAAAAAAAATATTAAACTCAAAACATTTTTTTCCCAAAAATAAAAATTCTTAGCACTTGAATTAGGTGTCAAGTTTCAAAATGTCAACATCTAATGTATAGTTAATTTGTCAAATGAATACATGCTTTAGCGCCAACTTCATGGGCTGGGGTATCTGTATGGATTTTTTTTTTAATTAATCCGGACTCTAATATTTAGTGTTAAGTTTAAGTTTTTTAAAAAAATTTAGTTTAATTTAACTTAAATTTAAATATTAGTTATGTGTATAAAAGTAAAATAAACATATATATATATATATATATATATATATATATATATATATATATATATATAATGTAATTTTTAAAAAATAAAAATTTATTTTTATTCTAAAAATTATACCAAATTTTATATTTTTCACAAACAAAGCCAGAATTAGAGTCTACTACAATTAAAGAAAACAAATAAAAGAATTTTTGAAAATGCAATGTAAACAATTTTTCAGTCTGCCGCAATGCCAAACCAAACGGACCCAATGTCCCTTTCACACAGCAATATGTACACGCGGTTGACATTTTTCAAAATAATTATTCTTACATTTGGAGTGGAGCTAAAAAAAGACAAAAATATGCAGATTTTTTTGAATCACATCACTTCAATGCCAACTACTTACATGTTTGGATCTTACCAACACATAATGATAATAAAATTTGGTACAATTTTTTGAAGATTTGAAAAAGAAAAAGATAATAATAAATACACACTATAAAATTTTATATTTTAATAATTTTTAATACTTAACCTATTAATATTTCAAAGTGAATTAATATTATTAGTCTACTCATTCTTCAGTATTAATTTGTTATTGTTAAGTGTCATATTTTTTTTTTGGATTTTTTATTGTTAAGTGTCATATCAATAACATTAAATACTGCAAGAGTAATATTTAAAGATATGAGAAAAATGCATTAAAATAAGCACCATTTTATAATAGAAGTGATTTTTTCAAAATAGAATAAAAATTAATAATAAAAATTATATTTTAAAAATTTATATACTTCTCTCAATAAAAAATTATCCTAAAAATGGTTGCATTTAATTGGTTCACGCCACATGTGTTGACCGAAACATCCTCTCAGGATTGGGCATCACATTTATAACAGGTAATCATATACGTCGCGCTGCACGAAATTTATTTATTTATTTTTTTCAAATTACTGTAAATGGAAGTAATTTTAAAAATAAAAATATTTTTTTTATTAATATCTCACCGCACCACCTGCCAACCCCCTTTTTTATTTATTATATATGTAGACACCATCTTCCGTTCTGCTTCTCTTTTTCCTCCTCAAATCGGGTGGTGACATTGATTTGATTCAAATCAATTTCATCTCAAATCGAAAAATCCCAATTGGTTTTCTTTTTATGAAAAAAATGGGCAGCGTTGGAGCAATTCTGAGACACCCAGATGATTTTTACCCATTATTGAAGTTAAAAATGGCAGCTAGACATGCAGAGAAGCAGATCCCACCAGAACCTCACTGGGGTTTCTGTTATTCTATGCTTTATAAGGTTTCTCGTAGCTTTGCTCTTGTTATTCAACAGCTCGGCACTGAGCTTCGTGATGCTGTGAGTCTTTCTTTCTTTTTACTTTTTTAAGCAAATCTTCATTTGGATTGATGGGTAATTTAGAGTTATTTGAAAAATTCAGACTTTATGGTTAAAGATTGACCTTTGCTGTTACTGCTAATGATATGCTTGTTTCTTGGGGATTTGATTGGTGGGTTATTATGAGTTTTTGTTTTGGAAAGTTCAGATATGTCCTGTTTAAAGATAAGTTTGATTTTAAGATTAATTTTATGTGTTTAGGCTGCATTTGTTATGGGAATCGCCAGGTTATTGAGAAATTTGAATATTGTTCTTGTGTGTTAAGTTTTTGTTTTATTGGTATTGATATAAATGCACGCGAGGAGAAAGAAAGTGAGACTAAATTTTAATTGGTTTTTGTTCCTTATTCTTCTTCTGTTCAATTGTACTCTTTGACATCCTACGGATGTTAACTTTTGGTGAAAATCTCCTTTTTCTTGGTTTAATTAGAGCTACGCTTAGCTATGCTTGATCTCTAGGAGGAAATGGAATTTTTTGAAATTGTCTAAGGGGTGTATTGGATTATGACTTTTAATGATTTTTATAGACTTGTGTCAAGTCTATACATTTTTTTAACGACTTGTGCAGAGTTTATAAATTTGTCAATGACTTTCATAGAATTTATTTTAAAAGACTTTTATATAATATATGAATTTGTTAATGACTTTTATACACATTTATTATCTTTAATAGACATTAATAAACCTTTATAGATTTTGATATACATGTTTTGATGCAATATATTAATGTTTCTCAAATAATAAAAATAAAATTTTTAAATAATTAATAACAGATATCCATAATTAAATTTTTTATAATAATTTAAATATTTATTTTATCAATATTAAATAAAAAAAATGTTTAAGAATTGTTTCAAGCTAATACAATTTTCATTATCTAGTGCAACTGAAAATTCATCTGAACGGCACTCATTTCGAAGAAAGTTGTACAACCCTGCACATGCTAACATTAGCTTGAGGTAGAGTGAAAGAAAATTGTGTAGTTTTACTATATATATAAACTTAAAAAAAGTCATTCAAAGTATATAAAATTCATTGTATATAAAAATCCATGACTTTTTGAATATGGGTATACTTTTAGTATACTTTTATAGACCCTTTAAAAATCCTATTTGAATACCTCTAACTTTTATAGACTTTTTTTAAGTTTATAAAAGTCATTATTGAATACACCTAAACTTTTAAAGAGTCCTTAAAAGTTATAATCTAATACCCCCATGACTTTTTAAATCTTTAAAAGTCATAATCCAATACACCCCCCTAAGATTGTACACAACTTTTTTTTTTTTTTTTACTTTTTTCTAACTTGGAGGTGTTTTTAATAGAAATTTTCAGAAAATCCTTTACTGGAACAGAAGCAAAATGATTTCGTGTTCAGAAAAGTAATTTTACTTTTAAAGCCTATGACCCTTGTCTTGAATTGCAACCTAGATATAATATTAAAGCAACTTTGATTGGTAAACCTTTTTTGGTTGTTGTTGTTGTTGTTGTTAATTTTTGAAAAATGTTGAATGGCTTTTAGAATATGAGCCAAATAAGCCTGGCAATTTTTAAGTTTCTTGGTCTTCTGTTTTGTGGATTGGCGGATTGGCAAGTTCCCAAGTTGATTGGCGAAATGAACCAATAACATGCAAGTGAAGATTCTCCTTATGCACTATAAAGGCTCATAAATAAGCACCATTTATCAAAACAGCACAACTGCTCCTTGCATCTCTATAGTTTTGTTCAATCTCGATTTTTAATGAGCATGTACTACAATATAGTACTGCTTCCTGTCTTTCCCTAATGGTTGATATTAGCCCTTTGTGACAAATAATTACCAATTCTGTTGCATCTACTAATTGCATAAATGGTTTCTAATTTTTCTCGTTTTTATGTGTTTTGCAGGTCTGCATATTCTATTTGGTTCTCCGAGCCCTTGATACTGTTGGTTTGTCTCTATTATATTTATCCTTGCAATTCCTGTGTGATTTTTCTTACTACTTATCTGTTACAGTGGATGTGTTGTTGTAGAAATTCTTCTCATTTCCTATTCTTGATGCTATTATCTTAGTTAATGAATCTTGTTTGATTGTTCTCATGATTTCTTTACAGAGGATGACACAAGCATCCCTACAGATGTCAAAGTGCCAATTCTGATAGATTTTTACAAGCACATCTACAATCGTGAATGGCACTTTTCATGTGAGTATCAATGTCTCACTTATGATTTTTCTCAATTTTACGAATTGGAGAAGCCTATACTTGATTGGTTCAATTTCCAAAATTGGTTTGGTAATTTCATTCTGCTGCATCTATACTGCATTTTCTCAATCAGCTGCTTTCCTTGGAGAGTAAAGCATGCACGCCAACTCAAGTCATTATGGTGTGCCCCATTATGTTTGTCATTTATTTTTTCATTTTTTCATATGAATTCGGTGCCCCTTTGGACATATCTGCTTGCAATGGAATTGCCATTCAAATGAATGCTTGATATTCGTTCCTAAGAGATTGAGCAATTTCATCAAAAGAACATTTATTTATTTTATAATAGTTAGTCTTGGAAAACATTTAAGAGCTTCAGAGGTGTATGCTTAAGAGACCATGGTATCTATATTTCACTGCTAATAGCAATTTGTGCTCACCCTGATTTTATTGTTTCTTTTATGTAAGGTGGCACTAAGGACTATAAAGTTCTCATGGACCAGTTTCATCATGTCTCAACTGCTTTTCTTCAGCTGGGAAAAAGGTTCTGTCTACTTGTATTCCTTTTGGTAAACGTAATTGAGGGGACCTTAAATCGAGGATATTTTTATGCTCTTGGTGATTTCTTCACAGTTTCTAACCATGATATATAGATGCATCTTATCATTTTCATCAAATTTCCAATGAGTTTGTGGTATCACCTCTCCTAATCCCTATTGTTTGTGTTCTAAATAAGTTAATTTTTACAAAATCCTTAGAAAAATCTAGCCATAAATTCAGGGAATTGTTCGAAATAATGTTGCAACATACACTAATTCAGGGATGGGAATCCATGCAAGAAACTCTTAAACATGGATGAGTCATCAAGTCTAATGTGGGTTGTTGAATATTTGAGTTAGTCAGATGGTATTTGGTTCTTTCATAAAGAAGAAACGAAAAAAGGGACATTAGATGTTAATGTAGATGATTGTGAGGATTTATTTATAATGGCTTCATCCCTTGCATTATTCTTTTGGAGTCTATATTGTACTGATTTAACGTTTCATTATGTCTAATCACTTGTATGTGACATTACCACTAGAGTCATATTTGAAGTTTTTCGTTTATCTATGAATGACATGCAGTGTTAAATTTAATTATGCAGTTATCAGGAGGCAATTGAGGATATAACAAAAAGAATGGGTGCAGGAATGGCTAAATTCATATGCAAGGAGGTTAGTTATTGCGTGTCATCCTGCAGGAGTACAATATGAATAGATAGCTGACTCAAAAATTAATAAGATGAATCACTATTAATTTTCATTATATAAAATAAGAATATACATGGACACAAACAGATGGAAACAATCAATGATCATGGTGCCATTGAACTTTTAATTTTGCAGGTAGAAACTGTTGATGATTATGATGAATATTGCCATTATGTAGCAGGACTTGTCGGACTAGGGCTGTCTAAGCTTTTCCATGCCTCTGGATTGGAAGATTTGGCACCAGATAGCCTGTCCAACTCAATGGGTTTATTTCTTCAGGTCCTACTGTGATATGATACATCATGCAAATGCAATCTATGTTATTCACTTGTTGTCCCAATTTTTTTTTAAATGTCATTCTAATACTGCATGTTCTCTGTATTATAAACACAGAAAACAAACATCATTCGAGATTATCTGGAGGATATAAATGAGATACCTAAGTCCCGCATGTTCTGGCCTCGCCAGATCTGGAGCAAATATGTCAACAAACTCGAGGTTTGTTTATTACCCATATCTTTCTTGATTTTTAAGTAATGTCAGTATCATTTGGTTGTCATTTCTTGTTGAATGGTAACATTTGCATTTTATATGTTAGCTTACTTCATCTGATTGGCCTTTTCCCCTCCATATCTTGTTTGCATCTCAGGACTTGAAATACGAAGAGAACTCAGTCAAGGCAGTGCAGTGTTTGAATGACATGGTTACTAATGCTTTGATCCATATGGATGATTGCTTGAAGTACATGTCTGCACTGCGCGATCCTGCTATATTTCGTTTTTGTGCCATCCCTCAGGTGTGAAATAATATTAGCCTATATGCTTTCTATGTTATTTTTTCACTTGTTTGATGTGACACAAATACGTTTCAAAAAAGAAAACATGTGACACAAGAAATGATATAATTGAACTTGACAATGTGGGTCCTATGGAATCCTTTGACTAAAATAAATTTTGCAAAAAATATGCAATTGTTTTCCTTATTTTTGCTTCCTGTTTATGTTTGTCAAGGCAGGATAGTAAGGGTTAATTTGACTGAACAAGAAGATACTTTGCATGCATTTTGTTTACGCTGTTAATTTGGGGACTATTATGAATTAGTTCTATTTCCAAGAATAGCAAATGATTCTGACAGTTTAGTTGTTCTGCTTTTATTCTACATCAGCAACAGCAAGATATGTCTATATATATATATATATATAAGATGTAGCCCATGATGTCTATTTCTTGGTATTTAGTACTTGATGAAATGAATACATCACTGCATACCAGCCTTGTGATTTGAGTACTGAAGTTGTGATTAGTTTATAAAGTGGCTAGGTTCATTTCTTCAGATGAAACAAAATAATGCTGTTATTTTGGGCTTTCTTGCCTTCTTAATTACTAACAAGAATTAACTTTTATTTCTGTCTAAATAGGTATTTTATAATATGCTATGCCTCATTTAATTTTAAAACCAGATCTGGCCTCATATTTTGATGCTCTGTTTCTGTATATGAAGTTTTCTTTCTCTTTGATTTCCTGGTATTGATATGCTTTCTCATGTGATCTTGACTTCTGAGTGTGTTAGTCTAATTTTATTACATAATCAAATCAAATTAACTAAGCATTAATCTCAAACCACTCAAATAGACTAAGCCTTGACATCAAATTTGTTGGGTTGCTTTGGCTAAATGGAGCCTTTTTTTTTTTTCCTCCATGCCACCCAGTTCAGTCATAAATCTATAAAAACAGCTGTAGCTAAATCTTTTTTTTTTTTTTTTCCACAAATTCACCTGTTGTCCCCTTATTTACTCTGCCTGCTACTTCAATATGGTAATGCATTTACCGGCATTGCAAAGCTCATGTAAAAACAATCTTAATCTCCCTGGTCTCAACCTTTTTCCCAGTGGGCATCAATTCTACCTTCCTGCAAATGCATATTTATATATATAACACAAAACCAAGCTGTTTTTCTCATTTTGATGTCAGTTCTGTGCTGTTCATAATTGTTCATGCAAAATGATTTTGTATAGATGTTTCTATGGAAGCTTCGTCTCACTTGGCTTGTCTTTAATTCTAGATCATGGCAATTGGAACCCTGGCATTGTGCTACAACAACATTGAAGTATTCAGAGGTGTGGTGAAAATGAGGCGTGGTGAGTTCAGTTGACTATGAACTGTTATAGTTTTCTTGACTGCCAAATTTAGAAGTCTGTTTTAGATTCATGGAGAAATCTACTAAAATATACAATCTAAGCTTTAAGGGGATTTGAACCACAATAAAAAGGTATAATGTTGTATTTGAAAATGATGGCTTGAAGTGTACCTATTCTCTTTTTTTCCCTGTTACTATTTTCGGATTTTAACATCCCATTTAGATTGGAACATCATTCATTGTCATACCTCAACATGCACATCTCAGGCTATTTTATGCATTCATGTGCTATGTGCCCTAGCTGCTGCCACATTTTTTTAAGGATATGAAGCTTTGAATTAGCTTTGAATTATTCTTTCTTGCAGGTCTATAAAAAAGAATAGAGTGTAAAAGTTCCTTGGTCATGTTTAACCCTTTGTTAATTTGTTCTAGGGCTTACTGCAAAAGTCACTGACCGAACAAACACCATGGCTGATGTCTATGGTGCTTTCTTTGACTTCTCATGCATGCTTAGGTCCAAGGTATGATGCTTCCATATTTCGAAACAGTATATATCTGCTTAGAAAGACAATATATACATCTGCTTAGCAAGTAGGTGTGAAGTGCTATTTTAATGTATAATATTTAATACTCTATCCAGTATCCAGTACCATTTAAATTTTCTTGTAGCTTCTTTTCTCCTGCAAGGTTTATTTGTCTTCTTGAATCTTGTATAGTTTCTTCATATGTTGAGTAGACTTTGCGGACAATAATTTCATAGGAGGGAGCAATGTTGTTGATGTTGCAAATCCATGAAAAGTTATCATGTATCTGCACATTTTTGTGCATTATATTATTTTTCCCATTGAAAAATTATCTCTCCTAACTTCTGTGGTCTAGGGTAAGCCAATGATGGTGGAATTTCACTGTGGTTAAAATGCCATCTATTTTTGTCTATTGGACCTTTTTCAGTGTGAGGCATAGGGCAAGTAATGGTCACTGCATTTTTCCTACCCTCATCAATTCACTTAAAAACTGTAATGGAAGTAGTTTTGCAAATGAAGCAAAATTTTAAATATGCAGCTAGGTAGTAGTATTCTATAAAAGTGTTTTCTTAATTTGACCAAGGTTCTACACTGTCACATTGCGACATTTTCTGGAGGACACTTGTTAATGAAAATGCACCATTGGCCACTGCAGGTTGACAGGAGTGATCCTAATGCAGAAAAGACATTAAGCAGGTTGGAAGCAGTACAAAAAATTTGCCGGGACTCTGGGCTCCTAAACAAACGGTTTGTGTGGCTATCCTCTAACATGTACTGCGGAATTCTCTCTCTTTTGCCTTGCTGACATTTTTACATTTTTGGTTCTTCTAGGAAATCTTACATAAGGAGTGACCCAATAGCTAATTCAGCATATGTAAGTTCCTAAAATTTATCAAAATTCTCTCTAGTTTATTTATTTTCCACCTTCATGACATTTAATTTCAACATTTGACCAATTAATTAACATTTTATCTGTAGGTAACTATCTCTCTAACAATGATTTTTAAGCTGTGATTTTACTTGAAACTGTTATAACTATGTTTTGTTTTCTTTTGCTTTTACAATTATAAAATATAAAGCTAAAGTTGTTAATATTGTAAATAATAATCAAATTATTTTTATGAGATACATTCATAATTTAAATGTAATTTTCTTACACACACAAGTTTTTCTTTTCATGTGATTAAAGTATTTATTGAAAGTGTAATTTATAACAAATTATTATAATATAAATATGAACTATTTTCACTTTATAATATGATATAAATGTTAGTTATAATTTTTTAAATGTTTTAATGTTAGCTTATTTTGTATTTAAATTTCATAATAACCACATAATCTATTGAGATTATATTTTAATTTTTTTCTTACAAAATTATGAAAAGTAACCATTTTTTAAAATTAATGATATTTGATAATAACAAACAAAATCATTAATTAGAGAAACATGTTAACTTATTTGATTGCCTTTATATTTGTTACGAAATATCTGAAGCTAGGTAAATATTTTTCATAAATTTTTGTCTGATTCAAATCCAATTAAGTTAAGCAATTATTTGGAATCTAACCCAAATTATAGTATAAGTAAAACTAATTGCACCAATCCATTATTTTCATTTTCTTAACAACTGTAAATTTTATTGGATGATGTAATAGGTATAAAAGACACAAGTTCAAGGCAAATTGAGCATACCTAAATATAAGGAATACTTATATATATAACTAAAAAAGTGCTTAATTAATTTTAGATATTTTACCTTCGAAGTAAAGTTAGCCATTAGATTATTGTAAAATAATAATAAAAAAAAACATGATGATTGTAGAAAATATTAAAGCTTATATTGATTTTTTTCAAAAAAAAAATATAAATATAAACCAATATTTATTTTAATAAAAAAGTACAAGTATTTTTTTTTAGTCCTGAGTATAAATATATAGTTATATCATTAATATTTTTTAAAAAATTAATTAGAAGTGTTTGATGTAATTATTATTTTTGTCTTAAATTATTTAAAATTGAGTAAAATTTTAACTTTTTTATCTAATATAAATCTTTGGAGAATCCTTAAAAAATGAATTAAGGTCATATTCATTAATTAATAAAAATAATACACCTTTTTGGCCAAAAAAATCATTTCTTGATAATCATAAATATAGACATGAAAAAGGTTTATATAATTATTATTAAAAATTTTCTAATTGAAACTTTTAAAGTTGATAAATATAGTAACTAATACTTTATTTTTATTTGGATATATTTAAGTTTAAAATATAAAATTTAAACTCCAATTTTTTTGAAACATAAGTTAAAACTATTTATATCTATTTTGAACTTTTAAAAAACAAATTAAGGCTATGTTTATCAATATATAAAAATTACATATATTTTTTTGTCTAAAAAAGTTGTATGCCTTCTACATTTACTTTTGTAACCTACTTTGTTTAAGAAATTTTATTTTAATTTACGAAAAAATGTAAAAATTTTATTTTATGTTTGTAAAGTAACATTATTTTTTGATAAATTTTTTTTTTTTTTGTAAAAACTTAATATTTTTTTTTGTTAAATTTACTTTGTAAAAAAATAAATTACTTCTCTATATAATTAATTTTTATAATTATGGCAAGTTTCTTCGTGAAGTATTAGTGCCACTTTATCAATTGAAATTGTTATTTTTTACGATTCGTATTTTGCAAAGAAGAAAAATCTTGCTTGGAAAAATTTATTTTAATTTATGAGAAAATGTGAAATGGTTATTATTTTTTGTGAAATAATATCATTTTTCCTAAGTGTAAAAATTAATGTTTTTCTCATTATAACTTAATATATTTTCATATAGTATCACTTTGTTTCGTTAATCTTAAAATAATTTTACTTTATAATTACAAAAATTATAAACATTATTTTCATAAAAAAGATTTATTTTTCTATAAAACAAAAACTTAACTAAAATATATCAAGTTATAACTGAAAGACTAATTATTATATTTACAGAAAATGATGTTATTTTACAAAAACTTTAATATGTTTTTCACATTTTTTTTGTAAATTCAGGTAAATTTTCCTAAACAAAGTATATTACTTTGTTTTAAAACAAAGTGACTGTAGAATTCCCCTATAGATATATACAAAATTATTTGTTGTAATTACATATTCAATTTAACACTTGTACAGAAGCTTTCACCTGTACTTTGAATTGGTTCAGATTACTCTCTCCTGTCATCTTTCACCTGTATTTGTTTTAAAATAATATTGACTGAATTCTATTGCATAATCTTTATGCAGATTGCCCTGCTTATTATTCTATTGTCCATTATTTTTGCTTATCTCTCAGCAAATCGACAAAGTAACTAAGGTAAGTTCAAGTAAGAAAGTGGTTGGAGTTTCAATTATTATTGTGATAAATATATTTACTGCAAACCTTACATTCTTTAAGCAGGATCACTTTCTTGATCTGTCGACTACGTAGACGGCCAGCTATCCAAGTGTGTAATTTATTCTGCATTTTTTTTCCCCCAGATGTTTACTATAGGGTTTTGTAATGCCACACATGACTGTTTATGTATTGAATGCCAAAAAAAAAATGTGTAGCAGGGATCCATGCCCTGAAACCCTCATGTGTATTTAATTCCTGTGAGTCTCTGATGTCAGAATACCATATAAATGTTCTTTTTTCTTCTTCTGGGACTTGTCCTAGTATTATTTATGGGAAGGTTTCAATAATAGTGAAGTCTTGTAAAGTGAAACTAAACTTGCCTGTTGCTTCTCTTTTTGTCACTTTCTGACTTGTGCTGTAGCTTCTTATGCAACAAATTCTTAATTCCTTGTAGTCTCAACACTAAACACACAAACTAAACTGGAGTAAGAATAGTATATGAAATTTTCTGAAATTTACTTGTAATTTTAATTTTTTAAAATTGTGAAATTATATATATCTAAATTAAATTTTAATTTTAACAAAATAGTTAGAATTTACAAATAAATTTTATTATATTAAATTTATATTTTTCATAAAATTTAAATATTGTGTGGGCACCACGGTTTAGCCGACCCGAAAAGAAAGACCCAGTGATGAAAAATGGCAGTTAAAGCCTAACTGTAGAGGAACTGGACTCTAAATTTCTTTAAAAATTTCTGATTAATTAAACTCTATTCAAAGAGAGATTCAACCTAGAAAAGTCAGGCTCGTGTGGTCTGATAAGCTAAGCCCATCAGAACAAGCTCTTTGGGCTTTGAAGGCCTAGAGGCGGCGCCTCTAGCAAAAGAGGCGGCGCCTCTCCATTGAAGAGGTGGTGCCTTTTCAATTGAGGAGGCGGCGCCTTTCCGAGTCTGTAACGGAAAAA
This sequence comes from Macaranga tanarius, assembly GCA_949673435.1. Lineage (NCBI taxonomy): Eukaryota > Viridiplantae > Streptophyta > Magnoliopsida > Malpighiales > Euphorbiaceae > Macaranga > Macaranga tanarius. The sequence goes on along the minus strand of CATIWO010234434.1, from coordinate 949 downwards.
AATTAAAGTGGCTTAATTGGTGGAATGTGAATCAGCCCCACGTTCCATAACCTCTCTCCCACGTTCATGGGAAAGAGAATGTGCATTTAGGGCTGATTTAGCCTCTATCAAAAGGGAAGAACAACAAAGAAAAAGGGGTTAGCAACTTTAACTAAAAGGAAACTAAAAAAAAAGAAAAAAAAAAGAGCTAAAAAGGAGAATTGAGGAACATAATTTGAGAAAGAGGAAAGAGTCCGAAGTTCAGAAATAAGGAAGCTCGTTCAAACGCTATTTCTGAGGGCCAAATCAATTTCAAGTTTGATTTCTCAGTAAATTTACATATCATTTTTTAACTTTTGTTTAAAATTTCATTCATTCTACATTTTGATTATTCTAACAATGTAGTGCATGTTTATTTAAATATGTGTTGAAGCTATATTGACTTTGTGATTGTAATTGGTAATATCTGGACCTCTTTTACGCCTGTTTAATTTCTTTTTCTTTCTCAGTTCAGTATTTTTGACCGAGACAGAGGTGCCGCCTCTTTAGTGTTCATTCACAGAGGTGACGCCTCTGTATCAAAAGAGGCGCCGCCTCTGTCCCGCAAAGCACTTAATTAATTTATTTTTTATTATTTAATTCTCGAGTTGCTTTTGTAGAGTTCTGATAATACCTGGAGACTATTGAATCTTTAAAGATGGTGCTGGAATAACAATAATGGACATTTTTCATTATTTTAGAATTTTTAGGATTCATTGTTTTATTTAATTATTCTTGATTGTGGGATTTATAATCTTTTCTCATCCCTCCATTTCTTTGTATGCTTTATTTCTGTTTTATTGTTGTTTATTTGATTGATTTGTTGTGAATGGTTGTTAAAACATTAGAATTGCATGAAAAATGGACTAATTAATTGGATTTGGACTAAATTGTAAAATCTGACAATTGTTTGAATTAAAATAGCCATTTG
>CATIWO010234421.1:0-17187 GCA_949673435.1 Macaranga tanarius | reverse complement strand
ATATCTATATATTATTTATTCATATAATATCCGGTACTATATTCGGTTTTCGGTTCGGTACGGTTTTTGGGTCGGTTCCGGTTCGGTTCCAGTACGGTTTTTTACAAATCTCCAGTACCGTACCAGATTAGTTAAACGGTCCGGTTCAATTCGGTTCGGGATTAAAAGTAATCGGTTCGGTACGGTTTTTTGTCAATCAGTTCAAATTTTCGGTTCGGTTCGATTTTTTCTCCGTCCCGTGCTTAGCCCTAACTTGCATCATTATTAATGTTACCATCATTGTCATTCTTCTTCCTTCAATATATCTACTCGTAATAAAATTTTAATATAGCTAACTTAATACACTTATTATCCACTTTCCATAAATTTCACTTAGATCCATCACCTATTTATAATTTACAGTACTATTACTATTAGATTAATCTTGATATATTGATATGTTTGATTCTTAAATTATATATTTTCTTTTTTTCCTTCTTCATAAATCTTGATGGTTGATGTATTGATTTTTTTACAGAATAACTTGTTATACTGATATTAAAATTTTACCAAACAAACATTTTCTCTTATGTCTTCAGATTTATGATTTGTAATTAATCGAATGGTTCTAATTTCATTTGTATAGATATAAATATTCGTATCATAGCAAGAGACTTTTTATTTAGAAAAAGATTTAAAAATATCCTAATATTTATCATAATTCTCACTTTGACAATTTATTTTTGTTAAACTCATATATGTAGTATATTTTAGGGATAATTACTATTACCCCCTTAAGGTTAGATCATAATTACTAGTCAATCCCTTCTTTTTCAAAAGTGAATTAAAAGCCCCTTTAGATTTGATTTTGTCAACTATTTCCCCCTTCCGTCTAAAAGAGATGTTAATTAGTATAAAAAGACAAATTTACCCATTGTATATTATTGAATTTATGTACATATGCCACAATTAACTACTATTTTTTTATTTTTATTTTTATATTAGCTATAATTAAATCAAATGTATTAGAGTTAATTAATATAACCATATTAAGTATTATAAATAATTTTATATTGTTAATAATTAATATAACTGATTTAAATTATTTCTATATTATTGAAAATTAGTATAAAAATGTTGATATAATTAGTATAATTTTTTGCAACGTAAATATTTGGTACAAATAATGTAATTAGCATGAATATTGTCCATAGTTACGTGAATGGTGATATTTAAGCCTGCTGTTGATCAAACTAAACTAAATATTTTTTGGCCAACAATTAATTCATTTGCTTGTTTATTTATTTATTTAAACAAATTCATTTGCTTTTTTATGCTTGCTTATATAGCTTTTTTAAAATAAAATTGTAGTTTATATATTTAAATTAATATTAGTTTAGAAAACTTAGTATAAATTGAAAGTTGTATAAAAAATGCAAATAAACCAATTTCAATCAATATATCATGGCCACCATAACCTTGTTCAAAAAAAAAAAAAAAAAAAGAGCCACCATAACTATGCCAAAAATCACAGCCACCACAAAATTGTAAAAGAATAAAAAAAATTTAATTCAACTTACAAACATTTAATTTTTCGGAATTTAAATCTTAAAATATAACAAATTGACCTCTTTATGTGCACCAAATTCACTATTTTATATTCAAACTAATAATTAAAAAGAAGAAATCAAACCCAAAAAAAACTATAAAATCAAATTAATTCCACAACAATAACAAAAAAAATGTCAGCTGTATATTGAGCAAAAAAAAACAAGATCCTCATGTTAAAGATCTCATCTTAGTAGTTGTTGTCAACATCCCAACGTTCTTTTTGTAATTTATTCCCAAAATAGTTGCACCACCTTTCAATCCGTGCAGCAGTGAATGAGGCAAAGGAGGAAGAGGATGAGGTGAGGTGAGAAAGGTAATGACGGTAAAGGAAGCAGAGGAGGAGGAGGAAGAGGGTGAGATGAGAAAGGTAATAACAGTGAAAGAGGCAAAGGAAGAGGAGGAGGAGGATGAGAATTGAAAAGCGTAAAAAAAAAAAAGGTTGGAGAGAGTAGAAAAAAATTAATTGAAGGGAGAAGAAAATTAACAGATAAAAAAAATTGAGTGTTATATTTATTAGGTAGAAAAAGATGAATAGATGATAGGGTAATTTTGAAAATTTATATATATATATATATATATATATATATATATAATGATTATTTTATTCAATAACTAACAGAATATTCCTAATATATTCCTAAAATTTATGACGGAAGGGGGAAATAATAGACGAAATGAAATGTAAAGGGGTTTTTAATTCACTTTTGAAAAAGAAGGGATGGACTAGTAATTATAAACTAACCTGAGGGGGTAATAGTAATTATTCCTATATTTTAAGTCAATAATTAATTGGTTTTATGTATTATTGTGTAATTATTTGGTTAATTTTAGTTAAAATATGTTTAATTAGGTTTTTCAAAATTTATTTTATATTTAAAAATAATTTAGGTTTAGTTTTAGTATTTAATTAGAAATTAATAGTATAATCCATAAAAAGTTAGGATTTGTTTTCCTTAAAATTTAGGAATTTGTTTTGTGAATTTATATTTAATTAATATTTAATGAATTTTAGTAGCATTTGAGGTGTTTTCCATATTTTTGAAGATTTGAATACTTAAAGTTCAAGTAGGAAGCAATTGGGTGTCAATTAAAGCCTAATTAAGCAAGGAGAAGGGCAGGGAAGTTCGTTATGGCCATGAAAATTTGATATAGCACATGTCAATTTTTTCATGATTTGGATTCTTTTGTTAGCTTTAATGTTTATGGAGGAATTGGTAGTTGGCAGTAAAGTTCTAATGGTTCTGACTTTGATCGAGCTCCTTAACAAGCCTATAACCGAGCAACCAAATAATTAAATATGAGATTTGTTCGTGAATAAGCTAGACTCGAGCTGAGCTTGAGCTGCATTTTTGGAAACCTTCCTGAGCTCGAGCCGAGCTCGAACACACTTCCTTTCAGCTGAGCTGAGCCCGAACCTTCTAAAACTCAACTCAACTTGGCTCGATTGCAGCCATAATTTTTGGCAATCCAGATGAATGAATTAGGTCTAGGTTCTTCATAAAATCATAGCCCTCTGAATTAGCTTTCAATATCCACTTTAATCACTTAAATCCAAGTTTTGTAGAGAAAGTTATGTCCAAAAGAGTGCAACATGGTTTAAATGGTCGCAACTCTTCACACTGTGCCTAGTGGTGAAGTCTGGTGCCGAGTCGTGATAATTCCTCTCTGTCATGACTCATGAATGATAAGGAAAGGAGTGCCGAGTCATGATAGTACCTCTCTATCATGACTAGTGAATGCCTTGAAGAAAGGGTGCCGAGTAGTGACAGTCAACAAACCCTTTAAAGCTTGTTCCCTTAATTCTTTTGACCTTGAATGACTTTAATATGTTCATATAACTTCTCTAAACTTCAAACAAACTTCAAAAACATCAATAAATCATTCAAATTCATATGAATTTACTTAAGAGCAATTAAGATCAAAAGCAAAAGCATTTATGATTGTGAATGAAATGCATTAAGATTAAACTAAAATGTGTACTAAATGCAACCTAAATATGCATAAATCATCCTAAAATCACAATGCTAATTGCAATGTATCAAACTCCTCCATACTTAGACTTTGCTTACCCTCAAGAAAAACTCAAAAATCAAAGATGGAGGTTCAAATAAAAGATCAACAGGTTACTCCTTTCAATTCAAAATGATTAAGCACTAATAAGGGTCATTGCCATATTAAATCAAAGAAACGAAAGGAAAAGAGATTGAAAATCAACTCTGCAAGCCCTCACAAGCCTAAAACAAGGACAATAATAATGTAGAAAATAAAGTAACCCCTGCCATTTATTATTACAGATGAAATTAATGCAAGTTAAATTCAATTCCAATTTATTAATTAAACTCAAGTCTAAGGGAAACTACTAAATCATAGAGGACAAAAGAAAAGTACACGCATACTTGTAATTAATTTCAAGGCATTTTTGGACAATAAAACCTCACTTGAGATATTATTAGAAATCCTTTCAGAATGAATGTGAATGAGGAGTAAACACAAATGCACACGACTTACTTGGAATTCATAATATCATCAAGTGGCTACTAGCATTATTCATAGTCATATTAGGCTAGAGGAATAAGATATATATGCACTTTAATTTTTTTTCTTTTGTTGTTTTTTTCTTTTATAAATATATATATTTTTTCATTATAAAATCCTCATCCTTTATTGATTAATTATATGTGCGAATTATGGCTATAGTTTTCTCTTCTAATAAACATATTTCATTTTCCTAAAACTTAAATTTAATTCATTAGTCTAAATTAATTATTTAAAGTGATTAAAGATTTCAAAAGTAATAAAACAAGGTAAAAGTCACCATCAAACCTGTACTATCTTGTCCAAATTCTTAGCAAAGGCAAGGGAAGTGGATAATCAATCAAAATTCTAAATATCTTTAAAACTTAATATATTAATGAACCAAATTAGAACAGTATCATTCCAAATCAAAAAGGACTATAAAAATAAGATCAAAATGTTATTTGAAATAATGCAACCTAGCATAGAAAACTAAAAATGCAAAACATAAAAATATAAGCACATGAAAAACATAAAAACATAGAATAACTAATAAATAACCCCTCCCCTACACTTAAAATGACACATTGCCCTCAATTTGATCATGTAAACACACTAAAGACAAGCAATAGAAAAATAAGTATAGAGAAAAAGGGTTAAAAAATGCTCCCTCAATCTTGTTGCGGAGATGGTAGTGGGGAATTAATTTGATACCCACTACGCTCAATAAGGCGATCAATCTTGTGAGATATGTGCCTTTGCCAACGCTCCATATGGTATTGCTGAGGATTGAGTTGCTCCAATTGTTGCATCATTGCTTATTGACCATAGAGAAATTGTTGCCGTATAGCCAAATCACTAGGAGCACTAGAGCCTCCTCCACCAATAGCCATATTCTCGGAAGATGTTCGGTGTGGTTGTGCTACATCCCTCTCACTTGTATTATGGTCACTCTTATCACTTTCTTCCTCACTTTCCTCCACCACCTGCACCATTTGTGGATTTTGATCTCTTTTGATCCAACAAGAATGTTCTCATGCATGCTTGAGATTGAAGTTGGTATTAATAACTTCTCTACGCGTGAAGGCTTGCTTTGTGAAATGAATTATCCTAACACATCTCATACTTGACAAAGAAGATTGTGAAATACCAAGAGCAATAGCAATTTGAGTAATTATATGAACATGGGTCAACGGACCCATAGAATTTTTAGAACAATCAAGCAATTGATTTAATAGCCAATAAGTTCAACAAATTAATTTCTTTTCATGAATGCACCACATCAAAAACAATTCTTGGACGGAGACTCGATTGCCTTCCGATTTGCCAAAAATAAGACATGCAAGTATTTTATGTAAAAGCCAAAATTTATGGTCTTTGATAAACATTGCCAAAAATTAGGAGGCAAATCTGTTAAGAATGCCCAAAAGTAGCGTGCATTAAAATTATTTGGCATCGTACGAACACCTTCTTTAACAAAGCCAAACACATTCTTTATGAAAGTAGGAGTTAAGTAATAAACATTTCCTAGCATGCGAAAGTCTAATGTGTGTGAATCTTTCTCATTTGGGACCAAGGAACAATAAAATTCTTGAGTCAATTGAACATAAGAGTCATTTTCTAAGTCAACAAATTTCTTAATTCCTATTGACTTCAACAACTTATCAAGCACATTAGTCATGCCCATTTTCTCAATTATAGACTTAGGCAATCTAGAACTAAAAATATCTCTAATTATATTGAACATATTTATCTCCTTCAAATTCATGAAAAATGGGAAAAGGAGCCTCATACCTTGGGGCTAGATCAATAGGTTGGTCCTCCTCCTCATCTTGAATGATAGCCTTACTTTTGGAAGCCTTAGAAGATTGTTGAGATTTCTTCATAGTGAAAGAAGGAAAGAAAAAGAAGAATATAGAAAAAAATGCAAATGCAAAAATGAAAAGGGAAAGAAATGTATAGAGAAGAAGAAGAAGAAGAAAATAAAGAAAAGAAAGAATGTGTAGAGAAAAAGAAATGTAGAGAAGAGAAGAAGTGCAAATTTGAAAAAGAATGAATGTGGAAAGTAATATTAAAATAGTAAAAAAGTAAATGCAAAAGTGAAAATGGGGAGAAAGTGAAAGTTAAAAGTATTTGTTTTCAAACTTTCAAAATGAAGAAGGAAAAGAAAAGAAAGAAAATGTATATGTGTATGAAATATACATATATATAATTTTTTTTAAAGAGTTATGTTGGTGTCGAGTGGTGACATAACTCGACACTAAATGTGTGTAATTGTGCCGAGTGGTGACAGTACCAAACTGTCACAACTCGGTACTAGTTGGTAGGTGCCTGCCGAGTCATGGCAGTGTCAAACTGTCTCAACACTTATTCACACTTATTGTCAAGTCATGACAGTGCCTATTTATCATGACTCGGCACTGAACTAAGTGTATGGTGCCGACTCGGCACCCCTTTTTATTTTACAATTTTTTTTAGATTTCTCAAAACATATATTAAGCATAATTCAAAAATAATATGATTATTAAATGAAAATCAACACATAAAAATGAATGAAAAATTAATAAAAGAAATGAAATATAAAAGATAAAGCAACTAAAACTATACTAAATAAGAAAATAAATAAATGCATGAATGAATGCTAAATTGAGGTTTATAGCTTGACCATTACCTCCATGAAGATTAAGGTGGAGAAATGAGGGGAATGGAGATCCCTTTCTCCACTCGATCACCAATAATATAAGGATTAAGATGATGGTCATTGACTTTAAAAGTTTCACCCTTTGCATTTGTAATTTCAATAACACTATAAGGAAAAACTTTCACAACTCAGAATGGACCCGACCACCTTAATTTTAACTTATCGAAAAAAAGTTTGAGCCTTGAATTGTATAAAAGAACAAGCTGCCCTTCATAAAACTCCTTCTTTTAAATGTGCTTATCATGCCATTGCTTGGTTCTATCCTTGTAAATCTTAGCATTCTCATAAGCATTCATCCTTAATTTCTCCAATTCATTAAGTTGAAGAAACCTCTTTTGACCTGCTTTCATTAAATCAAAATTCAGTGCTCTTGTTGCCTAATAAGCTTTATGTTCAAGCTCAACTGGCAAGTGATAAGACTTCCCATAGATCAATTGATATGGAGTAAGACTAATAGGAGTTTTAAAAGCTGTCCTATATGCCCATAATGCATCATCAATCTTCAATGCCCAATCCTTTCTTGAAGCAGAAACCGTCTTTTCCAAAATCCACTTAAGTTCCCTATTGCTTACTTCAACTGTACCATTTGTTTAAGGGTGGTATGGAGTAGCAATCTTATGAGTGACACCATACCTCTTCAAAAGTGACTCAATCATATGGTTACAAAAATGAGAACCTCCATCACTAATCAATGCTCTTGGAGTACTAAATCTAGGGAATATGATCTTCTTAAGCATTTTTTTGACAACCTTAGCATCATTTGTAATGCATGAAATATCTTATACCCATTTAGAAATATAATCAACCATGACAATGATGTACTTATTGCCTAAAGAACTTGGAAATGGTCCCATAAAATTTATACCCCAAACATCAAATATTTCTACCTCTAAAATATCACTCAAAGGCATCTCATGCTTCTTAGAAAATGTTACTCATTCTTTGACATCTATCATAAGCAAACATAAAATTTCAGGGAACTTTAAACAATGTAGGCCACTATGAGTACCTTAGATGATGTCCTTGATGCACCAAAGTGTCCACTATCTCCATTGAATGATAATGTGATGAGTATGAAAAATGCATATTTTGAGTACTCTATTTTATTACATATTAAGTTTAGAAATGCATGTTTAGTTAGTTTTTAGTTAATTTAGTTAGTTTTGTTATTTTATTTTAATTTAGGTGATTTTATGTTAAATAGGTAATTTTTGTTTAGTTTTTGGTTGTAGGATGCATTTGAGAGGAGATGGAGATAGTACTTGAAGATAAGATAAGATTGAAGCTTAAAGTTAGAAGGTTATCCTCACATCAGAGCACATACCCATGCGCTTGCCCATGTCTAAGTTACATGCCCATACACTTACCCATGCTTGAATTGAAGAAGAGCAAGTTACAGAGCACACGCCCATGTGTGGAGTTGCATGCCCATGCGCATGGCCATGCCTGATTATAAGAATTCAGAGTTATTTTGATGCATGGGTGTGTTAAATTATTGCGTACCCGTGCATAATGATGTGGCAGCCAATCAAAAGTAGATTTTAAGCTAGAGTTTGAATAGATAAAAGCTCATCTTTTAAGCTTTTGATTAGATAGAGTTTGGGAGGGTTTAAATGACCTTTCTTACTAGGAAACTAGGTCTTTTAAAGAGAACCATCTATTTTTCATTTGGAGACTGCGTAGTTCTTTATTTTTGTTCTTGTTCTGGAATTTTTATTTTCTTTTTTTATTTTTCAGCATACTTTTATTTAGATTTTGCTATTTCTCAGACTAGAATAGGATTTGGTTTGAAGATTGTGAAGAATAAGTAATCTCTACACCTTATGAAAGGGAGTTTTTTTTGTTACTTTTCTTATTATTTAATATGATTAGAATTGTTTCTTCGTCTCTTCATCTCTTTCCTTTCTTTTTAGCATGAGTGGCTAGAATTCTTTTTAGGGTTCTTATTCTAAATTGACCATGTGCTTAATGTGATTTATGTTAGGTTGCTAGATCTAATTCATTGCTTGTTGTTGAGCTTAATGTCAATTTATGACTGATCACCCTAAGATTGAATTAATACTATAAGCTTAATAGAGAGATAGGTTCTGTAGGATTAGGCAATGACCTATTAATTACTTAATTAGTTGAGAGACAGTTAAGTAGATTAATATTGATTAAAGATTGTGTTTAAAATTGGTTTTAAAAGGCATTAGGTTGGTAAGAGCTAGAAACTTAGTATTAATTAAGTTCTAATTAATTATAGGTTTATATGAGAGGAAAACCTATGGGTTTGAAGATTCCTTCAAAATGAATTAGAAATAGTATAGACCTAGTTGGTTAATCAATCTTTTGAAATGGTCGAATTGAGATTAAGAACCCTAGCTTTTAATATTTGTTTGAATTTAAATTTTTCTTTAGTTTGTTTTGGTTTTAGTTTTTAAAGAATCTAAACTCTATTTCGGTATCTAAACAAATGAACATAGTTAGTATTTCAGTATTCAATTCATAATCTCCGTGGGAAGATATCTTTATTACAACTTGAAACGATTCTGTGCACTTGCAGATTTGTATACATCAAGTTTTTGACACCGTTGCCGGGGATTGCAGAATTGATATTGTTAAGAAAATTATGTTGATTGATTTAGACATTATTTTTAATTATGGTATTGCAGAAATTTGTGTTGGTTGATGCACATTACACAAAGTGCAAGCAAACAAAGACTTAAGCTGATACCACTTAATTTAGAGTTAGAAAAGACAGTTCGTGAGAAAAAGAAACAAACAATCATATCACAACAATCATCAAGAAAAATGGACTTAGGAGATGAAGCAAGGAATGACCCACTGAGGCAACAAGTTCTTCAAAATCCTCAGAATAGATAGAGAACCATGCGAGATTTTGTGAGTCCTAATATGGAAGGTGATCAAACACCAATTGTAAGGCCGACGGTAGCAGCAAACAACTTTGAAATCAAGCTGACAATGATTCAAATGATCCAAAATTCACCGTTTAATGGGCTACCACTTGAGGATCCATTTTGTCATATGTCTAGATTTTTGGAGTATTGTTATACCTTCAAGATGAATGGAGTACAACCTGATACAATTCGGTTGATTCTCTTTCCATTTTCTCTTATAGATAGAGAAAAGAGATGGTTTACAAGTTTGCCACCTAACTCCATCAACACTTGGCAAAAGTTTTACACAGCCTTTTTTAATAAATACTTGTCACTTGCAAAAGTGTTGAGGATCAGAAATGAGATTAACTCTTTCTTTCAAAGAGATGATGAAACATTCTATGAGTGTTGGGAAAGATTCAAAGACCTTCAAGAAGTGTCCACCTCAATTGATTCCTATATGGGATTTGGTGCAGTCATTTTACAAGGGAGTCAATCATGCGGTTAGAGTCAACATTGATGCAGCAGCTGGAGGTACTATCATGTCAAAGACACCAGAAGATGCCTTGGATCTCTTTGAAGAAATGGAAAACACATAAAGTTTATGGTCTAATGAGAGGACCATTACAAAGAAGGTTGGAGCAATAGAATTGGACAACTTTACCATGTTGAATGCAAAGCTTAATGCTCTAATAAAAAGGCTGGACAAAGTGAATGTGAATGCAGTATCTACATTGTCTTCCTCTTATGAATTATGTTAAGGAGGTCATCCTACAATTGAATGTCAAATGATGCAAGGAATGTCTACAGAGGTTGTCAACTACGTGGGCAACTTCAAAGGACCTCAAAACTAAGTCTATGGTAGCACTTACAATCCAAGTTAGAGGAATCATCCAAATTTTTCTTGGAGTAATCAAGGAAACAACTAGTGGAGACCACAAGCACCACTAGGATTTGGAGGTCAAAATGCACAACAACCTCAACCTTAATTTCACCAAGACAAAGGTTCATCCTCCGGAACTTCTATAGAAAGTAAAATGGAGAAATTCATAGATGTGATGTCATCAAAGATGAGCCAGCAAGATGAAGCTCAAAAGAGGATGGAGGAGATGATCCGAAATCATTCTTCGTCTATTCATAATCTAGAAGTGCAAATGGGGCAGCTAGCAAATTCCTTGTCAACAAGGAATCAAGGTCCATTATCGAGCAATACGGAGAAGAATCCAAAAGAGCAAGTGAAGGCTATTACCTTGAGAAGCAGTACAGAGATCCAAACTCCTAAGATAACAATGGAGTATGAAGAAAAGAAGAATGAAGGAGAGAAAGAATAGGATGATGAAAGGGTTCAGACACCAGTAGAACCAGAAGTGAAGGTGGAGAACAAAGAAGAAGTAAAATCACCACCAATTTAACCTTATGAACCTCCAGTACCATACCCGTAAAAGTTGAAGAAAAAGAAGCATGATCAGCAATTTGTAAAATTCTTGAAAAGATTCAAGGCACTCCATATCAATATGGCTTTTGTGGAATGTCTAGCTCAGATGTCAAAGTATGTAAAATTTTTGAAGGAGCTGATTTCTAACAAAAAGAAGTTATAGGAATTCGAGATAGTCATACTCACAAAGGAGTGTAGTGCCATCATCTCAAATAAACTTCTTTTAAAATGGAAGCAACCAGGGAGTCTAACTATTCCATGTTCTATTGGGAATTTATCATTTCAAAATTTTTGCGTGATTCAGGTGCTTTTATTAATCTTATACCTTTATCTATTTATAGGAAATTGGGACTTGGAGAGGCAAGACTAACAAACATTTGTGTACAACTGGCAGATAGGACAGTAAAAGAATCAGAAGGAATAGTGGAAGATGTGCTTGTAAGGGCTGGAAAATTCATTTTTCCAGTGGACTTTGTCGTTCTTGACTTTGAGGAAGATGAAGATGTTCCATTGATCCTTGGTATGCCTTTCCTCTATACTGCCAAAGCAATCATTGACGTTTATGATGGAACTTTGACTCTAAGAGTAGGTGAGGAAAGTTGTAAGTTCAATATCTATCAAGGTATGAAACATTCTTCTGATAGTGATTTGTGCTTTAGAGTTGATGTTTTGGATGAATGTGTGATTAAAGTCCAACGAAGGAGGTTGGAAAAGTGTGATGAATTGGAGTATATTGAGAAGTGTATGCAGGTACAATCCCCCTAAGATGAAGATTACCTTAAACACCAAACTCATTTTTCCCAAATTCAATTACCAAATACTGAATCTACACCACCATCAAATTTAAAACCACCGAATGCAGATTTGAAAGTTTTACCTCAACATTTGAGGTATACTTTTCTTGGAGAAATCTAAACTTTATCTATGATTGTATCTTCTAAGATCACCCAAAACTAAGAAGACTTGCTTGTAAGGATGCTCAAGAGGAGAATAAGAGCAATTGGTTGGCAAATTTCAGATATAAGAGGGATAAGTCCATCTTATTGCATGCATAATATTCTAATAGAAGAAAGATATAAGCCAACCATTAAAAGGCAAAGGAGGCTAAATCCAAACATGCAAGAAGTGGTGAAAAAAGAGGTGGTCAAGCTATTAGATGTAGAGATTATTTATTCAATTTCAAATAGTTCATGGGTAAGTCCTATCCAGTGTGTACCAAATAAAGGAGGAATGACTGTGGTGGAAAATGAAGAAGGTAAGAAGATCTCTACAAGAGTAGTGACTGGATGGAGAGTGTGCATTGACTACAAAAAGCTGAATTCAGCTACTAGAAAGGACCACTTTCCACTTCCATTTATTGATCAAATGTTAGAGAGGATAGCAGGACATGCTTTTTACTGTTTCTTATATGGTTATTCAGGCTACAATTAGATAGTAATTGCTCCAAAAGATCAAAAGAAAATGACATTCACATGTCCCTATGGCACATTTGCTTATAGAAGGATGCCATTTGGATTGTGTAATGCTCCAACAACTTTCAAAGATTCATAATGGCCATATTCTCAGATTTGGTAGAAGAAATTATGGATGTGTTCATGGATGAATTCTCAGTCTATGAAAGCTTATTTGAAGGATGTTTGGAGAATTTGGAGTAGGTTCATACATGGTGTGAAGAGACAAATTTGGTGCTGAATTGGGAGAAGTGTCATTTTATGGTGAAGGAAGGAATCATTCTTGGACATAAGATTTCAGCACAAGGTATTGAAGTGAACAAAGCAAAAGTGGAGACCGTTAAGAAGCTTCAATACCCAATAAACATCAAAGGAATTTGAAGTTTCTTAGGCTATGTAGGATTCTATCGATGGTTTATCCAGGATTTCTCAAAAATCTCTAAACCTCTTTGTAAATTACTTGAGAAAAATTCTTCTTTTGACTTTACTAATGATTGTAAATTGGCTTTTGATAGGTTGAAGGAAGCATTGATAATAGCTCCCATAGTTGTCTCACTAGATTAGAATCTTCCCTTCGAATTAATGTGCGATGTAAGTGATCATGCAATAGAAGCTGTACTTGGCCAAAGGAAGGAGAATAAACTTCATGTCATCTATTATGCAAGCTGGACCTTGAATGATCCACAACTCAACTATGCCACAACCGAGAAGGAGATGCTAGCAGTATTTTTTACTTTTGATAAATTTTGATCCTACTTACTTAGTTCTAAAGTTGTTGTGTATACAGATCATACAGCGTTGAAATACCTTTTGAATAAAAAGGACTCAAAGCCAAGGCTCATATGATGGGTGCTACTTTTACAAGAATTCAACATTGAAATTAAAGACAAGAAAGGATCAAATAATGTAGTAGCTAATCATCTCTCAAGATTGGAGCTAGAATAAGAAGACAATGAAGAGGAAGAACCTATCCAGGAGCTATTTCCATATGAGATGTTGTTAGCAATCTAAAGTTTAAATGCACTATGGTTTGCGGATATAGCTAACGTTATATCAAATGAAAAATTTTCGGAAGGATTCAATAGTCAACAGAAGAAGAAGATCATTCATGACTCTAAGTACTATATATGGGATGATCCATATCTTTGGAAGCTATGCAATGATGGTTTGATAAGAAGATGTGTAGGAGATGAAAAAATCGATTTAATTTTACAACATTGTCACAGAATGGTCAGTGGTGGTCATTTTAGTCCACAAAGAACTGCTGTAAAAGTTCTTGGAGTTTCTATTGGCCTACTCTCTTTTATGATGCTAGAAAGTGTGTACTCAGTTGTGATGCATGTCAAAGGAGTGGCAACATTTCAAAGAAGGATGAAATACTCCAATAAAAAATTCTTGAGGTAGAAATATTTGATGTATAGAGCATAGATTTTATGGGGCCATTTCTTATTTTAAATGAAAACAAGTACATACTTATTTGTGTAGATTATATGTCCAAATAGGTGGAAGCTCAAGCTTGTACTGTAAATAATGTAAGAGTAGTTTGCAAATTCATAAGCAAACTCTTTGCTAGGTTTGAAATGCCTCGAGCTATCATAAGTGATGGTGGAATACATTTCTGTAATAGAAATATGGAAGCATTGTTAGCTCATTATGGGGTTAAACACCAGATAGCCACTCCATACCATCCCCAAACAAGTGGACAAGTAGAAGTAAACAATAGAGAGTAGAAGTAAGCAATGGAGAGTTGAAGCAGATTCTTAAAAGAATAGTTAGCAAGTCAAGAAAAGAATAGGCAAGGAAGTTAGATGATGCTTTGTGGGCATATTGAACAGCTTATAAGACACCTATTGGAATGTCTCCATATAGGTTGGTGTATGGAAAAGTATATCATCTTTCTGTTGAAATTGAGCATAAGGTTTACTAGGCAATCAAGGCTTTGAATTATAATTACAAGAAAGTTGCAGAAAAGAAACTCTTACAATTGAGTGAATTGAAGGAGTTAAAAGAGTTAGCATATGAAAACTCTAAAATTTACAAAGAATGTACAAAGAAATGGCATGATGCCAAGGTAAAGATTAAGAGTTTTCAAGAAGGAGACCAAGTGTTGCTATTCAACTTCAGACTCAGATTATTTCTAGGGAAGCTCAAGAGTAGATGGTCGGGACCATTTGTAGTGAGCCATGTATACCCCTATAGAGCTGTGGAAGTTTGCAATACTCAAGGAGAAAAGTTCAAAATTAATGGGCAAAGACTAAAAATCTACCATGGAGGCACATTGGAGAACTTTCGCTAATCAACCTTTCTGGCTGATTCAACACTCTGAAGAACATGATGGTCTAAGCTCATAGACCTAAAAGAGCACTTCTTGGGAGCTCAACCAAGTTTTTTTTTCTTTTTCTTTTTTTTATGTTCGTATGTTTTGAGTTTTCTTTGTATTCTATTTTATAGAAAGTAAAGAGGAGAAGCTCTAATAAGATAGGAATTGAAGAAGAGGAGGAGCTCTAGAAGATGTTATGTAAGTGTATATCTTTATGGGAACTAAATGGTTATGATTACATGATGATTTATGCTTATTTTCTAGAAATTTTTCTTGTTATGCTCAAGTAGTTAGGTTTCGTACCTTGATGCATGACCATATTAGCTGAATTGGTGAGTTTAGGGTAGCAAATTATATGGCAGGCATGACCATGTATGATTTCTGCACACCTATGCCTGCCTAGCTACGTGCCAAGATGAAATTTACTAAAGCAGGCATGGCCGTGCGTGATTTTCGCATGCCCATGCCTGCCTTGCCATAATGGGACAACACTAGGCACACGCCCATGCGCATGGGCATGTGCACTGTCGAATTTTTTTCACTAAAAGACATAAAAGTGCCCTTAAAAACATGCCTAATTTGAAATTCTTCAATTTCCCATAACCTTTTCACTTTCCCAACATCTTCCACTTCCCAATGTCTAGGGTTCTTCAATTCTCCATAACTCTTCCAATTTCCCAACACTTTCCACTTTCAATTCATTGAAATCTTCAACTTTGACTACTTTCTACATTCCTAACTCTTCAATTTCCTATTTTTAATCATTTTTTATATTCACTTCCCTCTATATAAACACCACCTTCTTCTCTTCTCTTCCCATACATCTCAATTTCTTCATTATCATATCCTCCTACCACATTTCTCTTCCTCTAGCCGAAATCCTCTCTTATCAAGCTCTTCATAAAATACTCACTCATAGAAAGAGAGCCATGAAAGAAAATGTATGCTACAAAGAAAGTAAAGCCAAGATCGAAAAGGACACATGGGGGAAGCTCTACTAAACCGGGTGGCAATTATGAAGATTATATGGTAAGACCTTTCCTTACCCATATTGAATTTAGTCATAAGGGGTAAAGAAAGAAATTTGAGTAATTACTTTCTAGGAAAATTGTGCCAAAAAAATATATGAGTGCATCTGCTTTGAGAGAAATAGGTTTGTTGGATGAAGTGAATATGTATCTCTCCAGAATGGGGTAGGAATCATTTGTATTGTTATAATATCCAACTTATGTTAGGCCTACCTGTGAATTTCTATCTTCCTCCTGTATTTCAGCTATCAGATTAGCCATTCTTGCATCTCTTAGAGTCTCATAAATTTCAAACTTGGTAATCACATTCATTATCATGTCACCAAGCCTTTTATCAGTTCAATTTGCCACATCCTCTATCTTTTTCTCAACTTCTTCAATGCTGTCCTCGAATCTCTTTCTTTTTGGTGCCCTATTCTTTTTCTTTGTGTTGCCCTTACTATCCTTCTTATTCACCTTTGCTCTCTCAAGAGATACTTGAGGTTTGACATCTTCTTCCTCCTCTTTACTAACGTCATCATAATTCTCTACCACCTTTGGTAGAGGAACATCTCCATGCCTCAATGATGTTTGACGTAGTTGGTAGCATCTCCTATTGTTGGCATCTTCTAGCATTCTAAAGTCTGTAATAACCTCAGCTTTGACTAGAAATTCCTCATCAAAAACTTGTCGATCCAATGGTAAAAGAATAGCAAGCTTCCTTGGTACAAAATGTATGGCTAATCCCGTGATAATGTGGCCTATAGACATCAGTGCCTCTCTTCCCTGCACAACATGCCATATAGAATGAAACACAAGATATGAACTATTCACCTTACGATTAGTAACCATGCACCACATCAAGAATAGTTCATCAGGCATAACCTTTGTACTCTCATTCCTACCACAAATGGTGTGTGCTATGAATTTGTGTATCAACAAATATGAGTGACTATCAATTAGCCCACTAATCATAGTGTCCCCATGACTTATCTTATCCCCTTTAGTAATCTCATCCCAAAATCCAATCATGTTAAATTCAGGGGGAGGGCAACAAATACCTCCTTCATGAAAGCCAAAAATTTTAGTTATGAGATCATAATCAGACTCATATTCGTTTCCAAAGAATCTACACGAAAAAATTCTCTATTCCTCATCTTTAATTTTCAAAGTGGTGTAGAATTCAACATTCAATTCATAAAACACATCATATTTTACTGTTTTCACTTTAAACTAGCCTAGCCTTTTGCACAAAAGGTTCACAAAGTCATGCATTCCCATATCTTTCAT
>CATIWO010234368.1:0-16457 GCA_949673435.1 Macaranga tanarius | reverse complement strand
AACTAGGCTTAAAATCAATATGAAAAGCAAAAGAGTGAGACAGAAAAGAATGTGTAGCTCATGGGTTGAATAACACATAAGCATCTCAGTTAAGGATAGTTAACATACCCGTAACAACTTCTGGAGATGCCAATGCTTCATCTTGTGTCATTGCAAAAACTCTGGCCTGAGTCAAAGGTTAATTCTGCTGGGCATTCTGGCCTTGCTGAGTGTTGTAGCAATAACACTACCTCTACCTTTGCCAACGGTAGGGCTAGAATCAGTGGTAACCTGTCTACTTGGTGGCAAATTCCTATTACCACTCTGATTCCTAGGAACAATAGTTCCTCATCCTAAACCACCAAATTGCACTAGCAAAAGACAATCTCTTTTTATGTGGCCAACTTCTCCACATTCATAATAACCCATTGACCATTTTCTACATTCCCCTTCATGAAACTTGCCATAAGTTTGGCATTGAGGGTATGTGACTCTCCTCTGGTTATTTTGCAATATACCTCCTCGAACTTGCCTTTGGCCACCGGTTGAGCTACCAACCGACTGCCTTACAGATCTCTGACTCATCTGAGGTTGACTTGTTTGCTACTAATAACTTATATATGAACCTCGGCCCCTGCCATCATAAACTAGTCTAGGTGGTAACGTGTTAATTCCTCTATTAGATAGTCTATCTCTAAAATTTTAAGAGGAATAAGGAATAAACCTTTTATTATTTTGCTTTTGCTTTGTCTCTTCTTTCCTTGGCTTCTCAAAAGCAAGTGTCTTTTGAAATAATTCCCAAAAATTATTCCCTTCGTACCATACTATTCCAGTCTTTATATAAGTTTTCAGCCCACTCCTGAATCTATCGCACTTAATCTCCTCTAAAGGCATGATTTCAAATACAAAGCGATATAGATCCTCAAATTGATCTGCATACTCATTGACTGACTGACTACCTTCAGTTAAACTTGAGTTAAACTAAAGAATGCCGCATGTTTACTTTTTGTATAGCTGCCCATCAGATATTCTTTATAGAATTCCACGAGAAACACGTTCCATGTCAATCCCTCACAAAATAAACGGTGAATTCTGGATAGCCAATCATCTACTAAACTCTTCATAAATCTATGTCAATCCTAAGATCATATAAGCTTTCTCTAGCTTCTTCAACCATTCATCAGCTAGTCCACCATCTGTAGACCCCTCAAAATCATATGCACCTAATCTGCATGCACAATCCACAATCATCTAGGGATCACGATACTGCTTTCGTGTAGTCATAGCAGCCACAAAAGCTTAGGTTATGAGAGCTCCTATACCAGTATCAGCCTAAAAAGGAGGTACTAGCTGTGCTGGTTAAGGAATAAGTGGAACTGGTGGTGGATGAGCTAGAGGTGCAGGAACAGGTTGTGGTGGTGGAGCTACTGGGTATGCTCCTGATACACCACTAGAGGTGGAATAAAGTCTTGGTGGCATTATTCTATAAAACACAACAGAATAAATTCTTAGACTTAGAAATTCTATTCTAGAGATAGAACACTATATAAATTATGAAACCTAGGTGAACTGCTAAACCTAGGCTCTGATACCAAAAGATCGCCACACCCACTCCGCTAGTTGTTAAACAGGTGCGGCATACTAAAATTTTAGAAATACTAAGCTGGTGCTAATGCTGTTGTGTTTTGATCTTGATCTAAATTTGCTCATCCTCCAGGGTCTTGATCTGATATATATTATTTACATTGAATCTAGTTGTATAAATTTGCCAAGGACATATTCTCTTAACACATTTTGCCCTTGTTTGTGTCTCAGTATTCCTAACCAAATGAATCTCTCACTGCCTTTGAATGGGCTTCCTTGTAAGAGCTTCTTTGAACTCTTGTTGACTTCTAAATGTCAAAGACAATGAAAATTTAATCTTTTTAGCCTTTACATCAAATGCTAGCCACCTGCTTTTCCTTCTCACTACGTGGTCATCATCAGACCCATCAGTGCTAGTACAGCTCCATTCTTCCTCTGAATCAAAGTCCTCAGTTGGATAGCTTTCTGTTTTGAAATAAAACTGAGTAAATCCAATTGGCACAGCTTTAGCTTCTTACTCTTTACCTATTTGTTGTACTCCATCAGCAGATATGTTAGCTTGGTTAGATTGCCTATCTTGTTGAGCATCTCAAAATCTATTTTTATTCTTCACATACTTCTTTACAGCCCTTCTAGCATATTGTAGCTCATCATCATCATTATCTGATAGCCATTCATAGTCAACTAATATTGCTTCATCATCTTATTCACCCAAATCTTTATTATATTCACTGTCATCATCTGTATCACCTAAATTTACAACATTTTCACATTCTTGCACCCCTCTTACTTCTATATATTGTGATGCATAAACTGCATTTTCCCCTTTTAAGATATTTTCTGAAATACTACCTAATATATCCTCTAAAATGAGCTCCTCCACCTGTGCATTATTTAAACTCCTGAGAATTACATTTAATTCTTCCTGCAGAGATGGTTGAGTAGCTCTGCCATTTGTGGCTTGAACTTCATCATTTACTCCTCTACTTATTTCCCCAACCACCATAGAGTCACCCCTAACATCTAGCAATGTGTCCTCTACTGTTGTCCTAAATTCATGCTCCACATATAACTCAATTTTTTTATTTTTTTAAGCAGCTCAGTAAAAGTAATGTTGGTCCCCTCACACAGCAGCATCAAACCAATATTTAAAAGTTTTTTTTGATTTTCTAAAATGGACCTTTATAACTTTTTTATTCCCCAACAAGTCCTATATTGCACTTTATAGTTCACTAAGGTTAAAAGTGCTGACCTCCACTACCATTTCATGCTTACAACCTTCCATATAAACAAGATCATTCTTTTCACTTAAAAATACCCTTTGCATAAAATATCAATAAAGTGCTCCCCCATTCTGTCCAAAAATTTTTTACAAAAAAAAAATTAACTTCTTTTCACATTTGTCAACATGCAAGAATAAAATCACTATCATAACAATGTAGCATAAAAAGACAAAAAAGATCTTCACTTTTATCATATAATAAAAGATGGTGGGCCTCATGAAAACATAAAGTCACAAATTGCTATTTCAGATTGTGGAACAATAAGAGTTAAACAACAATGACATACCTTGTAACAATTAATGTTAAAACTTCAATTACAACTGATAATTGCTATTTCAGATTGTTGCCATTGGTGAAATGAATACTAAAAAGCTTAAAATCATTCTTTTCCTTTGTCATTCCCTAGCAACAACCTAAACCCTTTATTTCTCTCTTTTGAACGGTGAAAATAAGTTTAAGTTTGTAATGCTAGGTTTCTTTCTCTGTTTAGATATTTTAAGGGCAATTTTGTCTCATAAAAAAAATTAAAATAAGGTTAATTTTCTCTTTTCACCATATTGTACACATGGCAACCTGACGTGGCTGATGATTAGGATGTATGTGGGGCCCATTTGATCTGAGTAAACGTACACTCAATATTAAATCGGTCGGATACAATTAATTGATATATTTTTATCAAGTTCAGATACTTGATTGCAAAAAAAAAAGTTAGACACTCAAATAGAAAAAATTCAGAAGTTCAAACACTAAATTTGTAATTTTTCCTAGAATATACATCGTTTATATATTTCAAATTTCTTAAATATAAAGATAAACTTATGATAATGCTATTATTATACATCATAGTCTTATTATACGTAATATAAATCTTCTTAAAACATCCTCAGTTTATCATATATACAATCCACCCATTATTATCAAGACAAACTCTAGGATAAACTCCAAAAGACTATAAACAGAGTTGATTAGTGCAACCTCTTGTAGACTCCTGGATGGACACCAAAACAGGTCCTACGAGCTATTACTGTTGAGATTGCACTGAATCTGAAAATATTTTAAAATAAAGGGTGGTGAGTATGATAATACTCAGTGAGTGGTCTAAAGAGAATAAAGTATAATAACATAAAACGGGAACATTAGCTATTTGCTAAATAAATATAAAAATACATTCATAATTATATTGAAAATAGCTAATAAGCTGCTGAAATAATATAATGCCATACATTTGCTATAAAAATGAATAAACATTATCAATTATTTGAATCTATACACTCATTAAATATGTAACCAAGAGATTATGCTAGCACAGTGGGCTCATTGATGACCTATCAACCCATGTGCATTCATACTGCTATAATAATGCTGGTCACATACATGCACAGAGCTGCCCCTAAGGGCTCACCACCCAATTGTACGCCCCAAAGGCTATATGTACAACTAAGCATTGTCTCCAAGGCAGTTGATAATAATATTACTGATATAAGACACCAGTCATCATGGTATAAAGGATACATATCACGAGTGTATAGCTTTGCTTATAAATCAATCATTTGCATTCATCAAACTACTAATAAAATATAATAGTTGAATATCTAGTTGATGCTAGTATCAAAATACTGCTGAGAATAATCATTTCACAAATAATAATAGCAAACACATTCTTACTTCAAAACACTTCAACTATATTAGTAATAAATAT
This sequence comes from Macaranga tanarius, assembly GCA_949673435.1. Lineage (NCBI taxonomy): Eukaryota > Viridiplantae > Streptophyta > Magnoliopsida > Malpighiales > Euphorbiaceae > Macaranga > Macaranga tanarius. The sequence goes on along the minus strand of CATIWO010234368.1, from coordinate 11,912 downwards.
ATACTACTACATATTCCAAATTCAGATATAAAAGCTAAATAACTTGTAAAACTATATTTGCAAGCTAATAGTCGATAAATGACTATTTGTAAGGAAACATCATTTACTAAATCATATGAAACATTTGATTAACTTGAATAAATAAATATATAATTACTTAGCTTCAAAACTAGTTTTATATACATATAACCACTCACATGAGCTTGCTGAACCCAAAATACTAGTTACTTGGACCAGGCCTAGGCTTTACCACTACTACAGATTCTGATCCTATCATCCATAAGTAAATTCATAAGAATACAAGCTTAAATCTTAATTATACTCAACTTAAGTTGATCTATGGCTAAAAGATAGGGTTTAGAACCCGAAAAATGCTGCCTCTGTGCACAGAGGATGTGCCTCTATGGGTTCCTTAACCCCAAAAACCCTATTTTGATAATTTTTGGACCATTTTTCGAGTCACAGAGGTGCCGCCTCTGTGCACAGAGGGGACTCTTCTGTGCACACAGGCACCGCCTCTGCACAGAAGCGCCATTTCTATGATTCAGAAAGTCCCTGCAGCCAAAAAATATCCATTTTTGCTTATTTTCACCAAATTTCAACACCAATTAAATATTCAAACAAGAAAAACACTTAAAAAAGGTCTGTTTTAGCTTAAGTACAACTTAAAACTTTACAAAACAATCCAAACATCAAATTCTATTCAATATTTAAAACTTAAATTAAAACAATTTTACTTACCAAATCCTTTGTATATAAATCTTGAATTAGCAAAGTAAAGCTTGAAGTAATTGTTTGGAATTAAAAAGTGAAAATTTTTAAGAGAAAAGGAAGAAAAATGAAGAAGAAAAGAAAATAAAAAAATAAGGAAATGGTTAGCAGTGTAAGAAGGAAGAAGCATATGAAGATGCTATGTAATTTTTGGCAAATATCCATTTTGATCCTTATAAAAATCTTTAAACATGAAAAAGCCCTCAAAACTTATTTCTAATACAATTTAGTCCATAAATATATCAAAAAGCCAATTAGTCTCCAGGGCAGAATATTACAATAAGGATAGCAATTGAGTTGTTTATGAGAGATCTGTATTGTATATTATTGATGTTCTGGGAAGAGTTCAGAATAAAATAAATTGAATAATAATATTTATATGAATTTAATAATTGAGAAAATGTGTTCAGGAATAAACAAGGCTAAATGCTCAAATGAAAGAAAATCTCAACTTCAAGAAAGCAGCTAAAATAAATAATTATCAAAAGAGAATAATTTACAATTCAGTGGAATCTAATAAAATAAATCATCAGCTTAGAGTAAATTATGGAAAATTCATATTAAATTTTAGGTGAGATTTCATGGCATTTGAATTTCACCCTTAAGGTGAAACTGATGAATATTTTAATTGTAAGTTTATGTCAATAATGTTATTTATTTATATGATTTTAAAAGAGTTTATTTAATTTGTTATGTTGTGACTTGAGCTTTTGGGTTAAATGATTTAATTACATGCTTTACTTCTATTTTAAGTAATATTTTTTTGTGAGAATGTTTAGATATTAGGTTTAACAATTTCAAAGATGTGTATTCATTTTAAAGTAAAGAGTACCATGGGTTATATTGTGATATAAATGAATTTATTAGCTGCTCACTTGGCAATTTCCTTATATAATTACTCACCACTGTTTTTCAAAAAAAAAGGATTTTCAGCTTAGCTTAGTTAGCACTAGAAGAAATGGTAGTTTATTAGGCTATGATGATCTATGAGATCACAGAGGCAGAGACACTTGTCCGATACTTAGTATACCACGATACCAATGCAGAATTAGTTTTCAAGATTATGGTCCAATCGATTGGTGCAGAGGTTCGACTGTCTACCATCCAAGAGGAGATCTAGATGGTATATGTACGACCTTTCACATTTTCCATGCCATCTGCACTGACGTACAGGTCACCCTCTCATGGGTGTGATGTGAAGTTCACCATGTACATCTTTTTAGTTTTTTGTTAGAGGCCATTATACGCCCCTTGTTCTATCATTGAGATATTTTAGCCTAGCGGCTAGAGAGGTTGGAGGGCATGGCCAGGGTTGGAGCTGACAGTTCATCACCACCATCATTTTGATTTAGTCGGCTTAGGTTCCGACTTTAAGAGAGATGATTAGCTCATAGATACCTATGTATTAGGTTATTTTTATTAGCATCAAGTACTCTCGAATTTGTATATATATGATGTATATATTTTCCCTTCTACTTGGGTGATGTAGTACAGTTATTAATATATTTATGATATATTATCTTAGTAAACATGTCTCATGCCATGTTTGGATAGCAAATTATTATATAAATAGTAAAGATCCTAGGCAGGAATGTGGATGATTTGGATGAATGTTTCAATAACTACTGATAATTATTAGTTTTAGGTCTACTCATATATGTTAATAATATAGATAACTCCTGGTGGTTGGAAGTATTATTTTATATATTCTTACTGTAAATGAACCTTATTAGGGTGATATTGTGGATGTATCTTTTTGGAGAACTGTATATTATATTATGATAGAATTTAGGTAATTAAGAGACCCCTTATGGTTTCAGTGGTAATGTCTCTATTATTATTATTAATTATTTAGTTACGTATACTAATAGAATAGATGGTAGTATGGGTGTTACATTTTATTGGTATCAGAGCATTAGGTTATTTGATTCTGTAGACACTAAAGATTTGAAATATTAGATGTTTAGATATTAAGGAATATTGTGTTAGATTTTTGAGATTTTGACAAAAGAATGTGTTGGTAGGTACTGAATGTGATATAATATTTTGATAATGAGGATTGCTAAAGTTTTTTTATTTTGATTTTCAGAAAATGGCAGGAACTAGGGGTGGATTAGTTGGAAGTCAGGGTAGAGGTCATGGTTGGGGTAGAGGAAGAGGAAGAGGACATGATGTATAGCCAGATAGAGTAAGGCTAGTTGAGCTAGCGAATATTCCTACTAGGAGTCAAACATCTTTAAGAGAATTATCTCCATCCTCAACTTCTGTTGGTAACAAGAGGGATGATCTCCCTGATGTTCAAACAGGTAGTTTGCAAGGAAGTTCTGCACTAGCTGAATCTGCTTTAATATTTGAAAATGTGCCTAGAAGAGCCCAAAATATTTATCAAGAACTACCACTAGAGATGCCTAGTAATATGCCGAATCAACTTGTAGCTCTGTTAGTACACATAGATGCTATCGATTTGGCTAGAACAATGGCAATGGTGATGATAGAACGGGAGAGGTATAGGAAACCTGGGGATATCATTGAACATGCAAAGAAGTATGGGGCTTATGATTTCCACAGTACCTTGGATTGAGGACAAGCGGATAAGTAGGTTAAAATGGTGGAAAACGCCTTCAATACATTATAACTTAATGATGAAGAGAAGGTAAATAATGTATATGGCCTTATGTTTGAGAAAGCAGATGATTGGCTGCCGAGAATAAGGAACCTTTATGGGGAAGCTTTCACTTGGTAGATTTTTAAGAAAGAATTTAGTAAAGAATATCTAACTGAGACCTTTCAAAAGTAGAGAAAAGCTTCATTTATGAATTTGGTACAAGTCAGTTAGAGAATATACTGATAAATTTAAGGATCTGTACTAATATACGAAGGATATCTACCCTACGGAGGAAGCTAAAAGTGAAAAGTCCTAAAATGGACTGTATGTATCCCTGAGAAGGAAGTTGAATCTTTATGCTAGTACGACTTTTAGAGGTTGGGGCAAAAAGGCAATGGAATAGGAAAGACTTAATAAGGAGCTGGAGTCTACAAACAAGGCTAAATCTCATCATCAAGAGGGATCTTTAAGACAACCTTGAAGGGGTAACAATAATCAAAAATCAAGATTTAATACTTATTTGTGAAACAATATGAGATTAGGAGGAAACTTTCAACCACAGGGTAGTCAAATGTTTGTGAGGCAACCGGTGCCTTCCTTCAAGCCCAATAACTTTGGGAATATTCCTAGGGGAGGAGTAGCAATGCCTTGGTGCAACCTCTGCAAAAGAAATAATGTGGGCAATTATAGTAGGAGCAATGTGAGATGCTTTAAATGTAATGAATTATGACGCTATGCCCGAGAATGTACTAAAGGCGTGATAGGGGAACCATCGGTGTAGGTATCAAATGCCCCTAGATCAGGAAGAGCAGGAAGACCTCCTATTGCTGCTAGAACTACTGGTGCAAAGAGCGAGGCTAGTAGAGCTCCACAGGCTCAGGATAGGCCTACGGGATAAATTAATACAATTGATAATGTTCAACAAGCAAGGATTTATGCAGTGATTGAGAAGGATGCCGAGAATGCACCGGATGTAATTAAGGGTATGGTTTACTTTTACAATAAGTTAGCTTGTGTGTTAATTAATCCTGGTGCAATATTCTTATTTATATCATCTACGTTTATCCTATATAATAAGCTATAATTATTTGATAAAGATGAATCTGTGTTGGTTAGTATGCCCATAGGAGTCAGTGTGAGTTATGATAAGATTATTAGAAACATTGCAGTGAAAATAGGAGAAGATGTGTTGGAATAGGACTTTATGCCCTTACCCCTGAGTGACTTTGATGCCATTTTAGGTATGGATGGATTGAGTCACTATAGAGCAAATGTTGACTGTTTTGAGAAAAAGGTGATGTTTGAAAAGGAGAATGGTAGAAAAATATATTTTATGGGAGAAAATGGAAATGTTTCAACTAAGATAGTTTTAGTTATGACGGCTATGAAATATCTTAAAAAAGGATATGATGCCTATTTGGGTTTTATGATTGATAAGAGAAATGAAGAGACAAAATTGAAAGAAGTACCATTGTAAACAAATTTGAGGATGTGTTTCCTGAGGAATGGCCAGGCTTGCCACCTGAGAGGGAAATTGAGTTTAAGATTGAGTTATTGCTAGGTACGACACCCATATCTCAAGCTCTATATAGAATGGCTCCAACAAAGTTCAAGGAATTAAAAGTTCAGTTACAAGAGTTATTAGATAGAGGCTTTATTAGGCCAAGTTTTTCTCCGTGAGGAGCACCAGTGTTGTTTGTTGAAAAGAAAGATGGGTCTATGAGGTTGTGTAAAGATTACAGGAAACTCAATAAAGTTACTATTAGGAATAAATATCCATTGTCGAGGATAGAAGATTTATTTAATCAACTTCAAGGAGCCACAGTGTTTTCTAAATTAGATTTGAGGTCAAGATACCATCAATTGAGGATTAAAGAGACTGATGTTCCTAAAACTGCTTTTAGAACAAGATACAAACATTAAGAGTTTTTAGTAATGTCATTTGGACTTATGAATGCACTTGCAACATTTATGGATTTGATGAATAGAGTTTGCAAACCTTACTTGGATAGGTTTGTAATTATATTTATTGATGACATTTTGGTGTACTCTAAATCTACATTGGAGCATGAAGAGCATTTAAGGATTATGTTAGGTATTTTGAGAGATAAACAACTTTATCCCAAGTTTAGCAAGTGTGAATTTTGGATGGATAAGGTGGTTTTCTTAGGACATTTGATATCTGTAGAAGGAGTATATATGGATCCAAATAAGATTACGACTATAGTAAATTGGGAACCACCCATAAGTGTGACAGAGGTTAGAAGTTTCTTGGGGTTGGCAGGATATTATAGGAGATTTGTTTGAGATTTCTTAATAATTGCATCACCTCTGACTAAATTATTGAGAAAGAATGTGAGGTTTAATTGGACTCCTGAATGTTAGTGGAGTTTTGAAATTTTAAAGGAAAAGTTGACTACTGCTCCTGTTTTGATACTACCAGTAGAAGGAGGTAAATTTATGGTGTATAGCGATGCTTCGAGATAAGGGTTAGGTTGTATGTTGATGCAGGAGGGCAAGGTAGTTGCTTATGCATCTAGACAGCTGAGACCTCACAAGCAAAACTATCCCATGCATGATTTGGAATTGGCGGCTGTAGTTTTTGCATTAAAGATATGGAGACATTATCTTTATGGAGAAACTTGTTAAATATTCATTGATCATAAAAGTGTCAAGTATATCCTTAGTTAAAAGGATCTGAATTTAAAACAAAGGAGATGGGTAGAGTTGTTAAAGGATTATGATTGCATGATTGAATACCACCCGAGTAAATCCAATGTAGTGGGAAATGCTCTTAGTCAGAAATTGATTGGGAATCTACATTATATTCATGCTATTAGATTGCCCATGTTAGTTGAACTCAGGAAATTGAATATTGAGTTTGGTATAGATACCTCTGATGGTGTTTTAGATACATTAAAGGTGAGACCATTGTTGATGGAGATAATTGCTCAAGCCCAAAGAAATGATGATGAAGTGCTGAAATGGATTGAAGATATAAAAAGTAGAAAGAATGATGATTTAAGTTGCGATGAAAAAGAAGTGATAAGGATGGGGAAGAGAATTTATGTACCAAATAAGGAAGAATTGAGAAGAGAAATATTAGAAGAACCACGTTGTTCTGCATATGCAATACATCCGGGAAGCACCAAGATGTATCAAAATTTAAAAGAGAATTATTGGTGGAAGGGAATGAAGAAGGATATAGCAGAATATATTTCCAAATGTTTGATGTGTCAACAAGTGAAATATAAATATAGACATCTAGCTGGTTTGTTGTAATCATTGCCAATACCAAAATGGAAATGGGAACATATAACTATGGATTTTGTAGTGGGTTTACCAAAAACTCAGCACAAAAATGATGCAACATGGGTGATTGTGGATAGGTTGATGAAGTCTACTCATTTTCTACCAATTAAGATAACTTATAGTTTGAATAAGTTAGCAGAGTTGTATATTAAAGAGATAATAAAATTGCATGGAATGCCAGTATCTATAGTATCTGATCATAATCTGAGGTTTACCTCTAGATTCTGGCCTAGTTTACAGGAAGGACTAAGTACTAGATTGAGGTTTAGTACTGCTTTCCATTCTCAAACTAATGGACAATCTGAGAGAACTATTCAAGTGTTAGAAGATATGATGAGAGCTAGTGCTTTAGCTTTTGGTGGAAATTAGGATAGGCAAGTGCCATTAATAGAGTTTGTATATAATAATAGTTATCAAAGTAGTTTGGATATGGCACCATTTAAGGCTTTATATGGCAGGAGATGCAGGACCCCTATTTCCTGGGATGAAGCAGGGGAAAGAAAGTTAATAGGTCCTGAATTAATTCAAATCACTACATATAATATTTAGATAGCTAGAGCCAATCTTAAGGTAGCTCAGGATAGACAAAAGGGTTGTGCTAATTTTAAGAGAATTGTCATTGATTTTAAGGTGGGTGACAAAGTATTTTTGAAAATATCTCCATGGAAAGGGGTAATAAGATTTGGTAAGCGAGGAAAGTTGAGTCCCAGGTTGATAGGGCCATATGAAGTTATTGAATAAATTGGACCAGTGGCCTATCATTTACCTTTACCACCAACTCTAAAGGGAGTGCATAATGTGTTCCATGTGTCTATGCTAAGAAGATATAAGAGTGACCCCACTCATATTTTGAAAGAGCAGCATGTGGAATTAAAGGACAATTTGAGTTATAAAGAAGCACCTATAGCTATTTTGGCTAGAGACCAGAAAGTGTTAAGGAATAAAATTATACCTTTAGTCAAAGTACTATGGAAGAATCATTCTCAAGAAGAAGCTATATGGGAGTAAGAAGAGGACATTAGACATCGATACCCCAGAATTTTGTAATTAATTTATGCTTGCACAAAATTTGAGGATAAAATTTCTTATAAGAGGGGATAATTGTAACATCTATGTATTAGTATAGATGTGCCCTAGGGCCAATTGTCTCTCAACTAATTAAGTAATCAATAGGTCATTGCCTATTCCTACAGAACCTATCTCTCGATTAAGCCTATAGTGTCAATTCAATCTTAGGTTGATCAGTCCTAAAACGACATTAAGCAAAACAACAACCAATGAATTAGATCTAGTAATCTAATATAATCACAATAAGTAGATGGTCAATTCAGAATAAGAACCCTAAAAAGGATTTAGCTTCTCATGTTAAAGAGAAAAGAAAATAAACAAGAAATGAAAACCATTCTGAACATAATAACTATTAAATAAAAGAGTGATACAAGAAAAACCCCTTCCAAATGATGTCAGGAAGCCTTGCTCTTCTAACTTCAAGCCAAGTATCACCTCTACTATGAACTAAAATGTATTCTGAAATAACTAAAAATAAGAACAAGAATAAGTTCCAGAATAAGAACAAAAATAAGAACACAAACCAAAATAAAAATAGCCCTTAAATGAAAAGTAAATGGTCTTATTTATAGACCCAAAGGCCTAGTAAGAAAGGTAATCTAACCCCTTTCAAACTCTATCTAGTAAAAAACTAAAAGATAAGTTTCTTTCTATCTAAACTTCAGCTGAAAACTATCATCTCGTTGGCTGCCACATCAGTCAAGCATAGGTGTGCAAGAAAATGGCATGGCTATGTAAGAAATCACATGATGCTGATCCTTTAGTCATGCATGGTTGTGCACGATTTTGGCACAGCCGTGCCACCCTGTAATATGCCAAAAAAAACTTTCAGGCACAACCATGCACAATTGAAGCATAACCATGCACAACCCAAACGTAGATAACTCCTTATCTTGAGTCCTTAGCCTATCCAAACTTCAAGGATTGATCCAATCTTCATCCCAATGCATCCTACAAAACAAAACTTAATAGAAATTATCTAAAAATAACTAAATCCTAATAATTAAGACAAAATAACAAAACTAACTAAATTAACTAAAAACTAACTAATAATGTAACTACTAAGCCTAATATGTAATAAAATAGAGTGCTTAAAACAAGTATTTTTTACACTCATCAAAACTGTACCAGGGAGAAGAAATATGCCAATGTCATTAACCTGGGCAGACTTTTTAAAGGAATTTTTAGATAAATATATGCCGGTTGTATACAAAGATAGGAAGAAATTTAAATTCATTGCATTGAAGCAAAATGGCATAGTTGTGTCTAATTATGAAGTTCAATTTGTAAGATTATCAAAATAAGCACCTGAAGAGGTAGCCATTGACTAATTGAAAAGAAACAAATTTGAAAGGGGACTAAATCTTGAAATTAGAGAAAGAATAGTAGTAAAGCCACCAACTTATAGAGATCTTTTAAAGGCGGCACTACGGGCTGAGGAAATGATACTAGAAATGAGTATTTCAGGTACCAATAAGAAGAGAATTACAAGTGCTTTTATTACACCAACTAGGGAAGAGATGATTTATCTTTTAAAAGCACTGGAACTCAAAAAAGCTAATTTAAGAAAAGTAGGATGAGCTAGTGTGATCAATCAGTAAAAGAATCATATAGTATGGGTTTTAGAGAAACATATAATCAAATAGACACTAGTAAAAGCAAATCTATAGATGGTGCAACAACTTCAATGTGCAACAGTTGTGGTAAATTTCATTTGGGAGAATGTTGAAGAACTAAACTGAGAGTGTGTTTTTATTGTAGATAACCCGAACATTTTATCATAGATTGTCCAAAAAATAAAAATGATGAAGAATCTCAAATGATGAACCAAAGTAGTGTCGGGAGAAATATACCATAAAACCACCAAGGAAAAGGTCAAAAAAAGAGAGGAAATGGAAATAATACAATAATAGCAATTAGATCTAAAGGTAAAACTCAGAGTTAAGCAAGAACGTATACCCTCATAAGACAAGAAACTCTTGCAAATAACTAAAGGAGACATGATTATATATAGTATGCTTTTCTAAAATGTCTCGGTATGGACAGATCAGTTTATAAGTTCATGCATTTATTTACATGAGTATCCATCATACTTGAATTGTTAAAATGTGGCATGAATATTTTTAGGCTTGTAGAGATAATATGATTACTAACTTGATGGGATTCTGCTTTAATTAGAAAATAATATGAAATGATAATTATGTTGATTGGCTAAGTATCCGTCAATAAGAATATTGATACTATGTCGATTGGCTAAGTGTCCGTCGATAATATAAATTGATAAATATGTCAAATGGCTAAGTGTTCGTCGACAATTCAAATAAGCTAAAATATATTAAGAACGATGTGATTGTGTGAGAATAGTTTTGACTGGGTACCGATTGTTAAGATTATGATGTGAGTGTATGAACTCTTGCATTTATGTGAATTATTGTGAGATATTACCCTTATTATTGAGATGAATGCAAGTATTTAATAAAATATTGAGAATTGAGATTCGTGTGATGTGTACTCGATTACTTATTGATTATATCTATACTTTACTCGTATAGAATTGATGATTGTGTGTGTTGGAGATGATGAAGTGCAAATGCACATATTTGAATATATATAATCCTTTATATGTAAGTTGATTGTGAATACTAAATGTAGCACAAAAGGTGACTATACGCATATTTAATATTGTGTCGATATAAATATATTTTGAGCTTTTATTTGTGAATTGAATTGATAATGTTAAGTATATTTTTGGAGTGTCTCTGAGTTGGTTTGAGTCTCATTTAAGTGTGGAGAAGTTTGTATAGCTTTGAAAAGGATAAAAAGGAAATTTTAAGATTTTGAAGGAAAAGAAAATTTAGTCTAAGATACGTGGGACAATATGTAATTGTAGTGTGGTGGATAACTGAGCCCAATTGAGATTATTTATAGAAGTGTAGTTATTTTTATCACAGGATTGACGCTACTTTAGTAGGGAGATATCTATATTTTAGGGGAGGTTCTGCCAAATTTTTGGTAGATTTCTCATAAATTGTGCTTTTATTGTTAGGTTTTTATAATAAAGTCTAGTGTGTAATGGATGAGTTATGGTCTTATGAAATGCTAATGATGGTATGGGTATGCTACAAGTGGATTACTAATTAAATACCATGTAAGATTAATATATGCTTTATGAATATGAATGTTTATGATAAGCAATTGAGGAATAAAGGGATTCCAATAATAAAGGTGAAGTGAAGTTATTGTTCACCTAAAGAAGCAACATGGAAAGTGGAAGAATAGATGAACCAGAAATACCCTTTTTTGTTCCACGAAGATGGTGAGTAGTTAATTTTAAGGGCGAAAGTCTTTTAAGGAGGGGAGAAATATAACACTAGCCCTTTTTTATACGTATTTAAGACGTATGTATTACATTTTGTGCATATGAGATAGTGGACTTCATTTGAGTATGAGATTATGCATGTATTGTAGAGAGGGATTAGATTGTAAGTTAAGTTTAGAGTTAATTATCATATTAGAAGTTGTGGGCTATTATGCAATATGTCTATTTCATTAAAGAGTGGTAGAGGTATTGTGGTGATATTTAACCATAATATCTAGATTTATTATTGTTATTATTGTTATGGTTTATTAAGGATAAATATACATTTATTATAGGAAGACTTTGGGGAAGGCAAGTGGTAGCTTTTGATTAGTTGGTATTTTTGTGTGTATATTTAATTGTGAAGGTGTAGAGATGTGTAGAGATTTTTGTAGAAGAAGAAGAGTGGCTTCTTGAGAAATTTTGGAGAGTTTTGATCTTGTTCTAGCTAGCACTTGGGAGGCATTAGAAGGTATTTTATCCATTGAAGTTAATTTGGTAAGCTTTATTTGTATTATTGATTGGTTTGAGTTGAGTTTTCTTGGTTTCAATTTAAGATTATGTATGCCTTATTTTTCAGTCCTCTTGTTCTTATTATAACTTGAGTTATAGAGTTCTGATTTAAGCATGGTTAGAGGCTCTGAATGTAATATCCGTGTCCTAGAACCGGATTACTGTTCATCAATGATAATTAAGAAAAATTACTGTTCCAGTAAATTAAATTTAGTGATTTAAGAGTAGATTGCCATTGTTATGAATAAGTGACTTAAGTTAATTGATAATGGTTTGAATAGATGA
>CATIWO010234336.1:0-14321 GCA_949673435.1 Macaranga tanarius | reverse complement strand
GATGTCTGCTGAGACAGTGAAAAGAGTTGGCAGTCTCGAGGGCCACGACAGATGAAAAGAAGATTGTAAAGATGAAGATATAATTGGGGATAGTATTATAGTGTAACCATTTAAAATGGTTTTTAAGCTGTGTATCTCATTATTATAATATTGTTGTTAAGAGATCAATCATTATCATTTATTTCTTTAATTATGTGTATTAATGGATAAGTTTTGGTGAAGGCGTTACATATATAGTTTTAGATAGAATAAAAAAACAAAAGTAAGTTATAAAGTCTCTATCATGTAATTAGTTTGAAAATTTTTTTAAAATTTTTTTAAAAAATTAGAATTTTTAATAATTTTACACATCATTATTTAAGAATGAATACTGAACCATATAATTAAGTTAAATAGATAAGGATAATTAAGTAATTATGTTTAAATATATAGGACCTATTCGTAAAAGATTCTAAATCGGAGTTTATGTAAATGGTAGTTGATAGGTATATCAGCTATCAATGACTATTTAAAAATATAACTAGAGGGATATTTGATATAGCGGTTAGGTGAATTTATTTGATTCCATTCCTCAATAGCTCCAATAATGATGTTTGATCAAATTTTAAAACTGATAGCTAATAGCTATTAAGATACTAAACAACTCTAGTTCATATCATCTCCAATTTGATGCTTTTTATGATTAATTACAATTGTTTAAAATATATTTACTATATTGCAATTGTTTAAAATATATTTACTATCTTATCATTGTAATGTTATTTAATTAACCTTAACTTAATAAAAAATTAATTATAATTTTATTATAAACATTCCTACAAAATAAGAAAATTAGAAATTAGGGATAAATAAAATTTTAAGTCCTATAGTTTAGACTTATAATAAAAATATTGTTGTTATTTTTTGTAACATTTTAATACTTATATTTATTATTTTTTAAGACTTTAATAGCCTACCAACTAATATCACAATTATTCTATGAAAAAAATATTAATATAATATAATATTAAATTTCAATTATAAAATTATCTTATATATAATTTATAATCCTATCTAACTAATTGGTTATTTTTAAATATATTACAAATTTATTTAAAATTATTTTTATATTAACAATAAAATTAAGAATATATCTAAATTTGATTTATTTTGAATTCATTATACTTAGTTGACTGCTATATCATTCAATAAATAATTTTACTATTAAACATTCTTATTATTTTAACATGAAATTATAAATTTATATGGATATTGATACGAATGATCATGGTTCCTACACCAAATTTGGCCATGGAAGGAGTCAAAGAGGGAGGTGCAAATTCTACTACAACAAACAAGGAGAATTTGGATCCATTAAGCTATGATGGAGGCCCAATTACACGAGCAGAGCTAAGAGGATGAAAGAGGCTGTTATGTGGCTCATTTAAAGTCATTTGGTCAATGGTCAACTCATGGTTAACACCAAGGTCAAAGGTTAAAGTCAACTCATGGTCAACACTAATTCAACACCTATGGAGTTGGGCCCAGGATACGTACATCTAATCCAATTTGAAGAACTTGGGCCAAAGGGAGTCTAAATACATGCATTGGACTAAGGGGCAGCATGGAGTATGTGTTGGATTTATCTCTAAGCCCATGAATCATGGAGAGGCCGAATATACATGGCAGCCCAAAGAGAAGGTAGAATTCCACCCACACAAGTGTTTATCCTTAATGCATTTAGATTAGTTAGTATGTTTCCTAGTCTAATTAGAAGACTATCTATTTAATTGTTATCTTGTTTTATCCTATTCTAATTAGGAGATTAGTTGTTAGTTGCATGGTTTTAAATAATAACGTAACAGCCATTATTTCAAGGATTTTTAGTGTGTCGTTATGTTATTCATCGTTATTTAACGGTTATAAATAAATATATAGGTAACGGCCGTTATTTATCAATCGCGACTGTTACCCACAGCGACAGAACACGAAATAACATTTATTATTATTATGCTTTGAATGATACGTGTATAATATAAAATTTTTCATTTTGTTATTTTTTAATAGATTTCACGAAATGTATTATTATTATTTTTAATCTTTATTTCATTCATTTATTATTTTTATTAAACCGACCAAACTGATCATCCAAACCAAATCCAAATATTATTGATTTGGATAAATTTTAATTGTATTTGGTTTGGTTAAGAGTTCTCATATTTGAAAACCGACTTTATTAGTTCGGTTAGAAATTTATACTTTAAACTGATCAAACCGAACCATGAACACCCCTATAAGGCAACAACAATTATTTGTACTAAAAGAATAGATTTTGTGGAAAAAAAAATTCTAAAGATGACAAAAAATGTGCAACATTTGCAGGAGAAAAGGAAACTTTATGCTTTTTGACTATCATATAGTTGTATGTCTGTATACTTGTTCTTTTTCAATAATAGAGAAAAGTTGTTCTTTTTCAATAATAGAGAAGAGAATCTTATAATGCTATTGATAGCCAAATGAAAATAAAAAATGTGTGTGTAATTGTTTGGAAAGTGGTGAATATTGAGTAACCTTTATTTCTACAAAGAAAAAAAAAAGAGAGCTTTGTGACCTTTGTTTGTAAAAAGAAAACAAAAATGAGGAAAAAATGATCAATAAATAATTGGCAATAACAAATTTGAGAGTGAGAGCTGCTGGAGTGGAAGGTTAGAGTTGAAATAATAGGAGATAAGTGGAGCTAAGAATATAGTTGAAGATAAGTGGAAAATTTCAACTTTCAAGATTTTAAAAATTTATCCAAGTATAAACAGTAAATTTTTTTGAGCTGTATCTAGAGTTATATAACTCATATTGAGATGATTTTTATGTCTAAAGAAACTTTGAAATATCTTTTATAAAACTTATAGGAATAGAGAAAATCGAATTTTGCTGTTTTGATAGCTATTTGTAGCTATACATTTTATTGTGCAGTATATATCAAAAAACAGACATTACTATAGTTATTTTAAAGTTTCTCTCTTTATACACCTCCAATTTGTGTGAAACTAATTGCAAATTATCTTTAACACATAGAGTTAATGATTTGGAAAATATTACTTCCAAATATACTTTATAAAATATTTGGTAAATTTTTGAATTCACTCTATTAAATATGTCATAAGTCATAACTGAAAATTCGTCTAGGTATGAACAATAAAATTTTTGGAATATATCTAAAGTTCTATAACTCATATTGAGATGATTTTTATGCCTAAGGAAACTTTGAAATATCTATTATAAAACTTATAGAATAGAGAAAATCTAATTTTGCTGTTTTGATAGCTATTTGTAGCTATATATTTTATTGTGCAATTTATATCAAAAATTAGACCTTGCTATTGATATCTTAAAGTTTCCATCTTTATACCCTTCAATTGGTATGAAACTAATTGAAAATTACCTTTAACACATAGGATTAATGATCTGAAAAATATTACTTTTAAATACACTCTATAGAATGTTTGGTAAATTTTTAAATTCACCCTATTAAATCTGTCATAAGTCATAAATGAAAATTCGTCTAAGTATGAACAGTAAAATTTTTATTGCTATATCTAGTTATATAACTCACATTGAGAAGATTTTTATGTCTAAAGAAACTTTGAAATGTCTATTATAAAACTTATTGAAATAGAGGAACTTAATTTTGTTGTTTTGATAGCTATTTATGGCTATACATTTTATTATGCCATTTATGTCGAAAATCAGACCTTGCTGTTTATATCTTAAAGTTTCTGTCTTTATACACCTCCGATTGGCGTAAAACTCATTGCAAATTACCTTTGACACATAGGATTAATGATATGAAAAATACTACTTCAAAATACAATATAAAATTTTTGGTAAATTTTTGAATTCACCCTATTAAATCTGTCATAACTGACAGCCTCTCATACTTGGATAAATTTCTATATTGAATGTATATAGGATAAAAAATTCCTCATTTAAGTAATAAAAAGTCAGGATCAAAGCCTAGCAGTGATGTGGGATGGAATTTTGCCACTCCAACAAGAAAAAAGGGAGAACTTAAGTGCAATTTTTGTAATAAAAAAAATTGGTAGGATTACTCTATTAAAGCAACATTTAGCTCATATGTCGGGTCAAGTTGAGTCATGTAAACAAGTTTTGAAAGATGTGAGATTTGACATGTATAAGCTCCTAAAAGATTTTGAAGAACCAAAAAACCAAAAGAAAAAAAGAGAAAAAGAACTTAAAGATGAAATTATGTGGATGAATGAAACAGAGGATGTAGATGAAGATGAGGCATTTAAACAAGCTAGACATGAAAGCATAAGGCAATATCAAAAAGATTTGTATAGGAGGAGTAGAGAAGCGACCTATGATGTAGGTGGCGGTAGTAGGCAAGATCAAAGCACACGCCTTGGTCGATCTTTTAGTGTGCATGAAGGGGGTGCAGGGGCTCAAGGTTTCCTCCTGGATCGACACCAGCTTCATAATTAGCTACTAAAGAGGTTGAAATAGAGAAAAACAAAGTTCAAAGTAAGCAAGCAAAATTCAATTCAAAATGGTTCAAGAATCAAAAAGAAAAATTAATGAAAGCATTTGAAAATTTTGTAATACATAATAGATTGTTTTTTCCAATTGCTGATTTACCTTGGACAGGATCATTATTAAGAACTGCTATTGAAGTTGAACCAAATATACCTCCACCTACTTCTTATGAGATTACGGAGGTATTTCTTCCTAAAGAATATAAATTAATGAAAGAATACATTGCTTCTTTTGAATCCATTTGGAACACACGAGATGTTACTGTAATATGTGATGGATGGAGTGGAATAACTAGAAAGTCAATAAATAATTTTTTGATTTACTCCAATCATGGAACAATATTTCATAAGTCAGTTGATGCCTCACTTGTTCCATCTAAAAATGCTGACTATTACTTTGGTTTAATGAAAAGTGTTATTCAAGAAATTGGCTATGAAAAAGTTATTCAGATAATAACTGATCATGAAGCTGCGATGAAAGCTGGTGGAAAAAAGTTGATGGATGAATTTCCATATATATTGGACTGCTTGCGCTACTCATTGTATTGATTTGATTTTGGAAGATATCGAAAAAAGAAAAAAAATCAAAGAAATTGTTGATCAGGCCAAGATTATCACCCAATTTATTTACAATCATAATTGGATATGTAATTACATAAAGAAATTCACTGAAGGTAGAGATAACCTTCGACCCAGTATTACTAGATTTGCCACTAATTTCATTGCTATAGAAAGTATAATGTGACATAGGATTGGGTTGAGAAATATATTTGAGTCTGAAGGGTAGTTGACATCAAAGTATGGTAGAGCTATGAGTGGCCTAGCTTTTGAAGTTAAGCAAATTATTTTGTGTTTGTCTTATGAGGATAGAAAATTTTGGCAAAAAGCAAATAAGGTTCTTAAAATTCAAGAGCCTTTACTGAAAGTTCTTAGGTTGGTGGATGGTGATGAAAAGCCAACAATGGGCTTCATTTATAAAGCAATAGAGAGAGCAAAATTGGTATAAAAGATAATTGCAGAAGTTATGCCATTTATTGGAGGATTATTGATGCAAGATAAAACTTTTAGTTGCACTATGATTTACATACAGCAGGTAATTGTTATGTATATTAATAATTTTTTTTGCTAAAAATAATTAATTTTCATCATTGCATGACTAAAATTTGTTTATTTATTTTTTAGGATACTTTCTTAATCCACAATTTCAATATGGAAAACACGACATTGGGAAAGAAAGGGAAGTGATGGCTGGACTCAAGAAAGTGATTCAAAAATTGGAGCCTGATTTAGATTGTCAAGTTAAAGCATTAAGCCAAGGCAATAACTAAAAATATATGAACTCTATTATAAATTAAAATTTTGATTGGATAATAATTGAAATACTTATTAAAATTATTTATATTCACCAATTATAAATTTTCTTGATAGGTATTCATTTTGCAAGATAAGATGGAAAGTTTTGGCACTGCATTAGCACAAAGAGCCATTAAATTTACTGATCCTGGTAATAATAATTATTTTTTATATCAAATTATTCCTTTCAATTATATTTTTAGGTCCATTAGAGTAATTTAACTAATTAATTTCTTTATTAAATGTAGTTGAATGGTGGATTCAGTATGGTAAAAGTGTTCCAAAACTTTAAGCAATTGTAGTAAAAATTTTGAGCCAAACAACTTCAGCATCTAATTTTGAAAGAAATTGGAGCACTTTTCAATTAATACATACAAAAATGAGGAATAGATTAAGATATCAAAAGTTGCGGTCACTTATCTTTGTGCATTATAATATGAGGCTTAAAATTAGAAATGCAACTAGGAAAAGTAGAGAAGAGTTGGAAAAAAGTTATAATCCAATTAATTTGGATTATATCTTTGAAGAAGATGACCCTTTGTCTCATTGGTTAGAAGAAAGAGAGCAACCATTACTGGATGGATAAAATGATACATGGCTTGATGATGATGAGGATAATACTTGTTAGGGTCAAACTTCTCAGTCTAGGAGTCGAGAACCAGAAACAAGTGCTGCTAGAAGTCATGGTAGAATATCAAGTCCTGGTAGTGGTGGTGGTAGTGATTCTGGTGATAATGATGTTGATGATGACACTAGTCATAGTAGTGATGGTAATGATGATAGTGGGCCACCAAATGCAAGTAGAAAAACGTGTGTTCCATCAACTTATCCATATAATCGTGATGTCTATTTTATTCAAGGTGATATTGATAACTCTCCTTATGATCCTTCTCCTCCTCCTCCTCCTCCAATGGACCAAACTTATTATCAGTCTCATGGTAATTTTTATCCAAGTATTGGAGAAAATTATGGTGAGTATGGTTATGGTGATAGCTCTTATTCCACTACCAACTATGAATATAGTTATGATGTTGGTAGTTCTGAATCAAGTTATTATAATCCATATTCATCTATGGGTGCAGACCACTATCCATCAAGTTCAAGTCAGCCATTTGCTCAACCTCAACCTCTAAATGCTTGTGAAAATGATACTAACCATTCTAATTTTATGGATAGTTTGTTTACACATCCTACAACCTATATGTGCCCTTCCCATGAAGATGAAAGTGCATCTCCTTTTATACCTTATAGGCACTCCTTTTGGCATTAATGTTATTTTATATATGTTATATTTTCAACATTTCTTTTATTTTGTGTTTCTTATGAACTTTAAGTCAATAGATTTATAGTAATATATGTATAGTTATCATGTGAAACAATATAAGTAATGTTTGTTATATTGCAATTATGCTTATTAAACTGTTGTATGCTTATTTTTTCGTGAACACCTCTAACATATATTGATTCCAAACATTTTACAATTTTTCAGATTATTTTTTTGGCTCGGCAGGCCGTTACAGTTATTTATCACCGCGACAGGTCCGTTATCATTACGCCCGACCATGATTACGGTCATTATCGTTATTTAAATCCTTGTTTAGTTGTTTAGTTTATCTATAAATGTGGTCATTATCCTAATCTAATTGGGAAGGATAAGACTATGTAGTTTTCTATTCCTATAAGGATTAGTATCGTATCCTTACAAGGAGCCTGTTTAGCTTAGGATTAGAGATGTCTATATATACATGTATTAGATCTCAAATTCGTCCATATATTAATACCTATTTAGAATTCAAATTTTCTTAAGTTCTTGTAAAGAGCTTTGTTTTTGAATTTGCTTCTTAATTTGAGTTGTAAATTCGCCCCTTAATAATTTGAGTTCTTAATTGTTAGATAACTAATGGGCTAATTCCTTTGGTTTATGCTAGACAGATCCTTGGGCAAGGTTCCAATAAATTATTATAGTTCTTGATAGTTAGATTAGCAAAGGGTTATATCAGATATTATTTAAAAGACTATCAAAGTGCAAAATATATAATGCACACAGTACTTATGTGTCCCCAAAAAAGTTATAGAAATAATTTTGTCAAAGATCAAAATCACAGCGATAAAAATTGTATACATCCGTAGAAATTAGATGAGTAAAAAAATTTTAGAACTCTTTAGTATTAATACTACTAATAATTTATTAGTACTACTAACAGTAGATATTAATAATTTATTGTAAAATAATAATAATAATAAAATTATTTAAATAATAAATAAAATTATTTTCAATATTTATAATTAAGGAAAAATACAAATAACTACTATGTGGTTTCTTTCATTTTCAACCAGAGGCATATGGTATTTTCTGACAAAAAGCTACCGTGTGATCAACTTTGTTAGAAACCAAAGGCAATTTACATTAATATCATTTAAGATGACAGAGCATGGGCAAAAATGAATTTTGAGATTTGCTATAAGATTTGAAACTTTAGTTGAAAATGAGTAAACCTATAGGGTAGTTATTTTTACTTTTTTTATATATAATTTTATTTTAAAATAAAATGACTTATTTTATTTAAGATATTTGTTTTAACTTTCTAGGAATATACTAAAAGATTATTAATCTTTTAATTTTTTAGTTGATATTTTTATTAATTTCTAATATATTTGTTTTAATTATTGTTTATTTTATTTAATAATATTTGTACTTTCTATTGCTATTTCATTGTAAATAAAAGTAAAATTTATTTATTTATTTATAAAATATTCTAAATTTACAAAAAATAGTAATAATTTTAAAAAGTGACATGTGGTATTTTAAAAAAAAAGACTTTTATAATATATATATAACTCATTTTTTTTATAAAATATGTGGTCCTTTTTTTTAAAAAAATTAAATTTCATATAATAATACTTTTAGTTTTAAAGTAGCACTAATATATATGGAAAAGATAAGTATAAAAAAGTATCATATGGTTTAGCGCTTTTTAACTTTTGAGTCTGTGATTTTTTTCGTCACATTTCAGTACCTTGTGATATTTGCCATTAGCAAATCTGAGCCAAACTCAATAACATCGTTAACTATGATAACGTAGATACTGACATGGATGATGATGTTAGCATCTAGTCAGCATCTATATCGGTATCCATGTTTGACATTGATGGAGATTAAGGAGACCAATGTGCTAAACAATTCTAAGATCCTTTGCATAGAATTAGTGGTCCAATGACTAAGGCAAGGACAAGAATGATGAAAGAGGCTTTACAAGGCTTAGTCATGGAGATGCATGATAAAAAGGCTATTTTAGAAAATTTTAAGGCTGTTCTAGGAGATCTCAATGCCACACTAAGTATAATTACTTATCTTTATGTGCAAGATGATGGGCAAGACGTAGAATTTGAAGAATAAAGCTTGGAGTTGATGATATAAGACTAAGTTGTTTGGATATAATGAGAAAAAGCCTAATTTGCATGCTGAGATGTATTAAAGTGCTTATTTTATTTTGATTTATTATGTTTAAGTATTTAGGCTTATTTTAGTTTGTTAGGTTTGGCCCAAACCTTAGTCAATTAGGTTTATTATCAGTTGACTTTTCAATGCTTAGTTGACATTAAGGATTCCTATTTCAGGGTAGATTTGTATGCCCTAATTATAGAAATTCCTATTTAGTTAGATTTTTTTTCTTATCAAATTAGGTTTTCTATATTCCTGTATAAAGGCCATCAAATATGTGGACGAATTTTTATTATCATTAATAACATTGAGTGTTTTTCATTAAGCTTTACTTTGCTCTCTTGTATTGTTGGTTGAATACATTATCTTGACTTATCAAAGGAGTGATTAACCTTTGTGGCATCTTTAAGGTTAGGGTTTTAAGGACTTAGTTTCCTTAGGGTTCTCATCTTTGATCATACAACTTATTTTTCTAACATTCTGAGCACATAACAAATTAATTTAAGGATTCCTAGAGCAGGTTGTCTAGCAAGTTCTTATCATTTGGTATTAGAGCTTTGACTCTAGAAATAAGTTATCTATCCTTTATTTACCTTGTTTTTGTGTTTCCTTTAATCTTTGTTTATTTTTCTTCTTTCCTTTGTGTTCTCATCTTGTCTTGTTTAGTTCTTTATTTCTTGCATTTTTGTTCTTTGTGTTTCTTTGAGTTCTTCATCTTCTTAAGAAAATTCAATTTCTTTTGAGTGTTTTAGTTAAATCGATTATCAAAAAAAAAGAAGAAGAAAAAGATAGAGATCGCATTATTTGATTCATGTGCTACTTGTGTGCAATCTGAATTGTATCACTTATTATAGGTTGCAAATTCATTTTTAAACCCTTTTCCAAGCATAAAAAGGATTTCTTGATTAGTAAATTTCATATTTCTACTCATATAAGTCCTAAGAGATATCCTTTTCCTTTTGAAATTTGACTAGTTGACTAAGTCAAAGTAAGCTGAATATTCCTTTTTGAGCAAGAATTTCTTTCCTATCTTATATAACAGATGTCTTACTATATTAATTAGTCCTAATCCTCATCAAATAAGGATTCTTGTGCCATAATTAAGTCAATTTTCATGCTTCCCCCTATTATCTTCCCAATTCAGGTTCAATTATATTGTTTTCTTTGTTTTTGCTTTTCTCTTCATACCTTTGTATTTTAGTGATTTCTTTGCATGTCTTTTACTTCCTTCTGAAGTTTTCTTATGTTTTTGGCTCTTTTAATTAATTTTCTTTGTGTTTTCGATTTACTTCAACTAAGCTTTAAAATTCTAATTTTTTAGATTTGCTACTTCTAATTGATTGAGATTTATTGATTTTGATTCTTCTAAGAATATAAAGAGGGCTGGTTTGAGTGGTAAAAGGCAAGAGTGGTGAGATCATCATTGAGAAAAAGCCAAAATTATGTGAAACACAAGTGGTCATAATCTAATTTGAGTGTAAACACATGAGAGAGTGTGTGAGGAATAAATTTTCTTTTATTACTAACGTGTTTTAGTAGATTACAAACATGAGCGGTGTAAGAGAAGAACAAGAGATTGAATTGAAATTATTTATTAAGGCTATCAATGAGCAATTTTAAGAATTAGATGATTTGCAATTCCCATCCAATTCTAAATCCTCTAGAAGGAATACATTTGAAGGAGAAGAAAAGGAGGATTCGGATCATGATAAATCAAGTTCTAGACAAAGCAAGAAGATTATTTCCAAAAGAGATAGTAATTTGGGTAGTACAAAGATGAAGAATCTAACCTTTTAAGAAAAGAATGATCCTGAGCTTTAATTAGAGTAGGAAAGAAATAAAAGCATGAATTTGATTGCCATAACTACTCTGAGGAGAAGAAAGTGAAACTAGCAGCCGTGGAGTTTACAAATTATGCAAGCATATGGTAGGATCAATTAATGATCAATAGACATAGGTATGGAGAGAGACTAATCCAATTATGGGAAAAGATAAAGATTGTAATGTGTAAGATATTTATACCTAGCCATTACTATAGAGATTTTCATACAGGGTTGCAAAGGCTGTTTCAAGGTTTTATAAGTGTAGAAGATTACTATAAGGAGATGGAGATAGCCTTAATTAGAGCAAACATAGAGGAGGATCAAGAAGCAACAATGGCTAAATTTATACGTGGCTTAAACAAAAAGATTGCTGATGTGGTTGATTTGCGACATTATGTAGAGATGGAGGAGTTATTGCATAAAGCCACTAAAGTGGAGAAGTAACTCAAATTAAGAGGGTCTAAATCTAGTTCAACTTTTAGTTCCTTATGGAAGTCTAATTGGAAAGATAATAAAGTTGCCTCTAAAATAAAAGAAGAAGCAAAGCCAAAGGATTCGATTGGTGAATCTAAAGGTAAAACTGAAACTAAAACCTCTTCTAAATCATGTGATTAAATGTTTTAGGTGCCAAGGATTTAGGCATATTACTTCCCAATTCCTAAATAAAAGAACTATGATTATATTGGAGAATGGTAAGATAGAAAGTGTTAGTCCAAGTGAGGATGAGATGCCACCATTAGAGGATTGTTCTGATGTTGACATTAAGAACCTGTGCATGGTGATTTGTTAGTGACAAAGAGAACACTAAGCATACAACCTAAGGATAATAGTGATAAAGATCAAGGTGAGCATATTTTCCATACTAGATGCCACATAAAGGACAAAGTATGTACTATGATTATTAATAGTGGGAGTTGTATTAATGTAGCTAGTACCTTGTTCGTAGATAAGTTGAATTTTAAAACCAGGTGGCGTCCTAAGCCATACAAGTTGTAATAGTTGAATGAAAGTAGAGAAGTAAAAGTAAATAAGCAAGTCCTTATTTCCTTTTCAATTGGCAAATATAAGGGTAAGGTTTTTTGTGATGTGGCACCAATAGATGCTAGTCATATTTTGCTTGGTCGACCATGATAGTTTGATAGGAAGGTTAATCATAATGGGTACAAAAATTATTACTCTTTTATAATGAATAACTAAATTATTATATTAATTCCTCTAAAACCTTTGTGAGCTTATGAAGATCAAATTAGAAAAGTAAGAAAGTATAAAATGGAAGAAGGACAGATGTGTGAAAAAGAGAAAAAGAAAAAAAAGAGAGTGAGCGGTCAAAAGAAAAGAGGGAGAGTGAGGTTGAGAGAAAAATTAGTGATAAAAGTGTGCAAAAAAGAGAGAAAAGTAAGAGGATGAGTGTGTTTGTTAGAAAAAGTGAGGTTATGAGTGCTTTAATTGCAAGTCCACAACTACTTGTACTTATGTACAAGGATGTTTTCTTTTTAACTAATGAATTTAATCTTTCTTTGCCTAGTGTTGTTGTGCCTTTATAGCAGGAATTTAAAAATCTATTTCTTAAAGAGATTCCCTATGGATTACGTCCTTTAAGAGGTATTAGCATCAAATAGACTTCATACCCGGTTTTGCCATACAAAACCAACCTGCTTATAGAGCTAATCCCGAGGACACCAAAGAGATATAAAGGCAAGTGGATGAGTTGGTGTAAAAGGGTTCTGTAAGGGAGAGTCTTAGTCCATGTTCGGTTCTTGTCATCTTAGTTCCAAAGAAAGATAGAACATAGCGCATATATATGGACTATCAAGCCATTAACAAAATAACAGTTAAGTATAGACATCCTATCCTTTGATTAAATGACATACTTGATGAATTGCATAGCTCTTGTTTGTTTTCTAAAATTGATTTGAAGAATGGCTATTATCAAATTCACATGAAAGAAATAGATGAATGGAAGAAAACATTAAAAACTAAATATGGATTGTATGAGTGGTTAGTAATTCCTGTTGGGTTAATTAATGCATCTAATACATTCATGAGGTTAATAAATCAGACCTTGCATGCTTTCATAAGAAGTTTGTGGCAGTTTACTTTGATGATATTTTAGTTTATAGTAAGAATTTAGATGAATATGTGAAACACTTGCATGTTGTTTTTTGAATGTTAAAAGAGCATAAAATGTTTGCTAATCTTAAAAAGTGCATTTTGTATGGAATCTATTGTGTTTCTTAGATATGTTATTAGTTCGCAAGGTATTAGTGTTGATGAAAAGAAGGTAAAGGCACTAAGGGACTAGCCTACACCTAAGAACACGAATAAGGTAAGAAGTTTTCATAGTTTAGCAATTTTTTATTGAAGGTTTGTTAAGGATTTCACTTATACTATTGCACCTTTGAATGAACTTATTAAAAAGAATATTGTTTTTAAGTGGGATGATGTGCATGAGCAAAATTTTAATACTTTGAAAATAAGTTGACTAATGGACCTTTATTATGTTTGCCTAACTTTGATAAAGCTTTTGAGGTATAATGTGATGCATTTGGCATTAGAATATGAGTTGTTTTAATGCAAGATTCTAAACCAATTACTTATTTTAGCAAAAATCTAAGTGGGGTGATGATGGGAATTGTAGGTTTCATCAATTTACTCCCCAATAGCAAGAATACTATGATAAGTTGAATTAGAAGAAAACTAGAAATTACCAATTTAATCCGCAAATTCGGATCGTTCAAAGATTGAAGTAAGAAGATAGATGCTACTTAACCCCTTTACCAACAAGGATAAAGATACTAAGATAGACTTTGAATTTCCTCTTATGCCACAAATAAGAAAGTTTGATAAATAAAAGAAAGAACAAAGATTTGGATTTTGACAGCACAAGCTAGAACTATGCTTGATAAGTCACAAAGTTCATACAAGAAATTAAAGACAAAATTCCTTAAAATAAAACTTAAATAAAGTTATAATTCATATATCAAATTCAATTATGCTCACAAAAAGAAATGAAGGACTTATTTATATAGAGTATAAGTCCATGCACACACTACTAAAATAAACTCACACACATAGGATTGCATTTTCTCTTAATGGCCTTAATAACCACTGCCCACATTAATAGCCATTACTTGGTATTAATTGCCCACTAACATGAAGAAGGTGGCTACATGT